>CATOCB010000114.1:0-27370 GCA_951411735.1 Somateria mollissima | reverse complement strand
GGGGACAGAAAACGGACAGGGAGGGGATGGGGACAGGGAGAGAAAATGGGATGGGAGGAAAAAGGGATGGGGAGAGAAAAGGGACAGGGACAGAAAGGGGATGGGGACATAAAAAGGGACAGGGACATAAAAGGGGACAGGGACAGGGACAGAAAGGGGATGGGGACAGAAAAGGGACAGGGACATAAAAGGGGACAGGGACAGGGACAGAAAGGGGACGGGAGGAGAGAAAGGGGACGGGAGAGAAAGGGGACGGGGAGAGAAAAAGGGGATGGGGACATAAAAGGGGACAGGACGGGGACAGAAAGGGGATGGGGACAGGAAAAAGGACGGGGACAGAGAGGGAATGGGGACATAAAGGGGACAGGGACATAAAAGGGGACAGGATGGGGACAGAAAGGGGATGGGGACGTAAAAGGGGATGGGACAGAAAAAGGGAACAGAAAAAAGGGGATGGGGACGGGGTGGGGGAGGAATTGGGGACAGGGATGGGGATGGGGACAGGAAAAGGGGACGGGGACCCGGCTGTCACCCACGGGGTGTGGCTGCAGGGGTCCCGGCCACCACGCTGTCACCCCAAAAACCATCCCAAACCCTTTATAGGGCCACCCAGAACCCCCAAAACCCACCCTATCCCCTTTATAGGGACCCCCAGGACCCCCAAAAACCACCCCAACCCCTTTATATGGGTACCCAGGACCCCAAAACCACCCCGTTCCCTTTATAGGGCCACCCAGAATCCCCCCAAAAACCACCCCACATCCTCTATAGGGACCCCCAGGACCCCAAAACCACCCTGTCCCCTTTATAGGATCACCCAGGACCCCAAAACAACCCTGTCCCTTTTATAGGACCACCCAGCACCCCCCAAAACGCACCCTGTCCCCTTTATAGGGGCCACCCAGGACCCCAAAACCACCCCGTCCCCTTTATAGGGACCCCCAGGACCCCAAAACCACCCCATCCCCTTTATAGGGACCCTCAGCACCCCCAAAACCACCCTGTCCCCTTTATAGGGCCCCCCAGAATCCCCCCAAAACCTACCCTGTCCCCTTTATAGGGCCACCCAGCACCCCAAAACCACCCCATCCCCTTTATAGGGACCCCCAGGACCCCACCCCCTTTATAGGGCCACCCAGAACCCCGAAACCACCCCGTCCCCTTTATAGGGCCACCCAAACCCCCCCCCAAAACCCCCCTCCCCCCCCTTTATAGGGCCACCCAGCGCCCAGAACCATCCCCCAACCCCCTCCCCATATGACCCCAACCCTGGGGGGACCCCAAAACGCCCCCAAAAAGGGGGCTTTTGGGGTCACCCCGGTTACCTCGTGCCGCAGCTTGTCGTGCATTAGGGCCAGGTGCTCCTCCATACTGGGGGGGGGGGCGGCGGGGGGGGCCGGAGGGGGCGAGTAATGGGGCCGGGGGGGGGCTCGCAGCAGCAGGAGGGCGCCCGTTATAGGGCCAGCACCCGTTATAGGGGCCCGGTGGGGGGCGGTTAGAGGGCCGCTCGTGGCGTTTATAGGGCCGGCGGCGCTTATAGGGCCGGCGGCGGTTATGGGGCCGGCGGCGGTTATGGGGCTGATTGTGGTGGTTATAGGGCCGGTTGTGGTTATAGGGTCGGAGGTTTTTAGAGGGCTGGAAGTGGTTATGGGGCTGGAGGCGGTTATAGGGTCGGAGGGTGGTTATGGGGCCGTCCCGCACGGCGATGTCGTCCTCCCGGCGGCCGTCCACGGTGGTGATGGCTCCGTCCATGCCCTCCAGTGGGGGTCAGGGCCCGGGGGCTATGGGATTGGGGCCCCCGGGGGGGCGGCGGCGGGGGGAGGAGAGGCAGCAGCCAGCCCCGCTGCAGGTCCTGCGGGAGGGGTGCTGTGGGGCCGGCCCCTACAGAGTGTGGGGCCGGCCCTATAGAGGTGGGGGGTGGCCCTATGGGGGGTGTGGGGCCGGCCCTAGAGCTTGTGGGGGTGGCCCTATAGCATGTGGGGGCTGGCCCTATGGGGGGTGTGAGGTGGCCCTATAGCATGTGGGGCTGGCCCTATAGGGGTAGGGGTGGCCCTATAGCATGTGGGGCTGGCCCTATAGGGGTAGGGGTGGCCCTATAGCGTGTGTGGGGCTGGCCCTATAGGGGGTGGGGGTGGCCCTAGAGCTTGTGGGGTGGCCCTAGAGCATGTAGGGGTGACCCTATAGGGGTGTGGGGCTGGCCCTATAGGGGGTGGGGGTGGCCCTATGGGGTGTGGGGGCGGCCCTTAGAGCATGTGGGGCTGGCCCTGTAGGGGTGGGGGGGTGGCCCTATAGGGGTGTGCAGCTGGCCCTAGAGCATGTGGGGCTGGCCCTATAAGGGTAGGGGTGGCCCTAGAGCGTGTGGGGTGGCCCTATGGGGTGTGGGGTGGCCCTATAGCATGTGGGGGGTGGCCCTATAGGGGTGTGGGGGTGGCCCTATAGCTTGTGGGGCTGGCCCTATAGGGGTGGGGGCAGCCCTAGAGCTTGTGGGGTGGCCCTGTAGGGGTGTGGGGCTGGCCCTAGAGCTTGTGGGGTGGCCCTATAGAGGGGTGGGGTCCTTACCTATAGGGGTGTGGGGCTGGCCCTATAGTGAGATATGGGGCGGCTCTACAGGGGTGTGGGGCTGCCCTGTAGCAGAGTGGGGGGTGGCCCTATAGGAGGGGTAGGGGGCTGCCCTATAGCGGGGTATGGGCTGGCCCTATAGGGCTGCGGGGCTGCCCTATACGAGGGTGGGGGGGGGGCTTACCCATTGGGGTGTGGGGCTGGCCCTATAGCAGGGTATGGTGGCAGCCCTATAGCAGGGTAGGGGGCTGCCCTATGGGGGGTGTGGGGCTGCCCCATAGGGGGTGGAACAGCCCTATAGGGGGGCCCGGAGCTGCCCCATAGGGGGCTGGAAGTG
Source organism: Somateria mollissima (assembly GCA_951411735.1). Taxonomy (NCBI): domain Eukaryota; kingdom Metazoa; phylum Chordata; class Aves; order Anseriformes; family Anatidae; genus Somateria; species Somateria mollissima. Next base: position 24,474 of record CATOCB010000114.1, on the reverse strand, counting down.
ACCGATAGGGGACTGGGGCTGCTCTATGGGGGTCGGGGCCGCCCTATAGGGGCCAGGACTGCCCCATAGGGGGTGGGGGGGGGCCCCATAGGGGGTGGGGCTGCCCCATAGGAGGCCCCGGGGGGGCCCCATAGGGGGTGGGGCTGCCCCATAGGAGGGCCCCATAGGGGCCGGATCCACCCCCAGGGGCCGGAATTACCCCATAGGGCACACCAGGCCCCGCCCCCTCATTTCCATAACCCCGCCCACCCCTTCTAATTTGCATAACCACGCCCCCAATCCCCACACACAGTCCACACAGCCTCATTTACATAACCACGCCCACCCCGTCCACCCCACCCCACAACCCTATTTACATAACCACGCCCCCCCACAGCACCTCATTTACATAACCACGCCCCCTCGTTTTGGCATAACGCCCCTCCCCCAGCCGTTTCCCATCGCCCCGCCCCCTCCGCCTCCCTCACCTGCGGCCTGGCCCGGTAACGGCGGCGCTGAGGGCCCGGTCGGGCCCAAGAGGAGGCGACCCCGGGCCAGGCGGGCAGGAGGCGGCGGCCGGCGGCGGCGGGGCCGTGCCGGAACATGGCGGAGCCGCCCCGCTGCCCCCTCGCCTTTCGTCGCCCCTCGTCGCCCCTCGTCGCCTCTCGTCGCCTCAGCCGCCGGCGAGCGCTCTGCGCATGCGCGGCGCCGCCGGGAGGGGGAGCAACGCGCATGCGCCGCGCAGCCCGCGAAGGTGACCGGGCGGGAAGGGCGGGGACGCATGCGCAGTGGGATGAGGGGGGAGGGGAAAAAAAAAAAAGGGGGGAGGTGCGCATGCGCGCTGCGGGTCATTCATTCGCTTGGCGCGGGGGGCGGCCAATGGGAGATGAGGGGGGGCGGGGCTTGATGATTGACAGTGCGTTGTGGGCGTGGCTCAAAGGGGGGCGTGGTCCCGCCGCGGATTGGAGGGGTGGGGGTGAAGGGGGCGTGGCGCGGCGCGGCCCCGCCCACGCGGTGGACGTCACGGCGCGCCCGGAGGAAGCGCGGGAAACGAAAGCAAAGGGCGGCTTTATTGAAACGGTACCAAACGGGGGGGGGGGGGCGGCACCCAGGGGTGCTGGGGGGGGGAGGGGGCGGCACCCACGGGGCAAGGGGAGGCACCCACAGGGTGGGGAGGGGCACCCATGGGTGCTGGGGGGTGAAGAGGACCACCCACAGGGTGAGGGAGGGCACCCCGAGGTGAGAAAGGGCACCCATGGGTGCTGGGGGGGGGAGGGGGCAGCACCCACGGGGTTGGGTTTTGGCAGCTGTGGGGTTGGGAAGGGCACCCATGGGTGCTGGGGCACCAGGACAGGCACCTACAGGGCGGGGACAGACACCCATGGGTGCTGGGGGGGCAGGGGTGACACCCACAGGGTTGGGACTTTGGCACCTATGGGGTTGGGAAGGGCACCCATGGGTGCTGGGGGGGTGGAGACAGGCACCCACAGGGCAAGGGGAGGCACCCACGGGGCTGGGAAGGGCACCCATGGGTGCTTGGGGGGGGAGGGGCAGCACCCACAGGGCAAGGTCAGGCACCCACAGGGTTGGGGAGGGCACCCATGGGTGCTGGGGTTCGGGGACAGGCACCCAGGGGGTGGGGAAGGGCACCCATGGGTGGTGGGGGGGGAGGGGCAGCACCCACAGGGCAAGGAGAGGCACCCACGGGGTGGGGAGGGGCACCCATGGGTGCTGGGGGGGGGAGGACGAGCACCCACGGGGCAGGGAAAGGCACCCCCAAAACTTATGGGGGCAGGGAGAGGCACCCATGGGGGCAGTGGGGTGGGGATGGGCACCCACAGGGGGGGCGAGCACCCATGGGGGGCCGTGGGGGGGACCAGACCCCCCAGGGCCCCCCAAATCCCCTCTGTGGGGTCGGGGGGGGGATCCGGCGTCGGGCTCAGCGGCCGGCCCCGGCCGAGGGAGCTGTGGGGAGAGGAGGGAAATGAGGTAAAAAAATCCCCAAACCCAATAAAAAAATCCCAAAACCCAGCAAAGAAAAACCAAAATCTAAAAAAAAGAGCCCAAAACTCCAATAAATGAGCCCAAAACCCCAATAAAAAGACCCCAAACCCAAGAGAGCCCCAAACCCCAATAAAAAGAGCCCAAACCCCAATAAAAAGAGCCCAAACCCCAATAAAAAGAGCCCAAAACCCCAATAAAAATAGCCCAAACCCCAATAAAATAGCCCAAACCCCAATAAAATAGCCCCAAACCCCAATAAAAAGACCCCAAACCCCAATAAAAAGACCCCAAACCCCAATAAAATAGCCCCAAACCCCAATAAAAAGACCCCAAAACACAATAAATAAAACCCAATAAAAGACCCCCAAAACACGACAGAAAGCCCCAAAGCCCAATAAAAGACCCCCAAATCCAATAAAACCCGAAACCCAATAAAAAAAATCCAATAAAGACTCCACAACCCAATAATAAACACCGAGAACCCAATGGAAGACCCCAAAGCCCAATAAAAAACCCAACGAGAGACCCCAAAACCCAAGAAGAGACCCCAAAACCCAATGAAAAAAACACTAAAACCTGACAAGAGACCCCAAAACCCAACGAAAAAAACCACTAAAACCTGACAAGAGACCCAAAAACCCGATGAGGGACCCCAAAACCTGACGAGGGACCCCAAAAGTCAATGAAAAAACAAACACTAAAACCCAAGGAGAGACCCCAAAACCCAACAAGAAACCCAAAAACTCAACGAACCCAAAAACCCAACGAAAAAAACACTAAAACCCAACGAGAGACCCAAAAACCCAACGAGAGACCCAAAAACCCAACGAGAGACCCAAAAACCCAACGAGAGACCCAAAAACCCAACGAGAGACCCAAAAACCCAACGAGAGACCCCAAAAACCCAACGAGAGACCCAAAAACCCAACGAGAGACCCAAAAACCCAATGAAAAAAAAACACTAAAACCCAAGGAGAGACCCCAAAACCCAAGAGACCCTAAAACCCAACGAGAGACCCCAAAACCCAAGGAAAAAACACTAAAACCCAACGAGAGACCCCAAAACCCAAGGAGAGACCCAAAAACCCAATGAAAAAAAACACTAAAACACAACGAGAGACCCCAAAACCCAACAAGAGACCCCAAAACCCATTGAAAAAAACACTAAAACCCAACGAGAGACCCCAAAACCCAATGAGAGACCCCAAAACCAAGGAAAAAAACACTAAAACCCAACGAGAGACCCCAAAACCCAACGAGAGACCCCAAAACCCATTGAAAAAAACACTAAAACCCAACGAGAGACCCCAAAACCCAAGAGACCCAAAAACCCAATGAAAAAAAAAACACTAAAACCCAACGAGAGACCCCAAAACCCAACGAGAGACCCCAAAACCCTATAAAGGAAACCCAAAACCCTATAAAGGAAACCCAAAACCCTATAAAACGCCCCCCAAACCCAATAAAAGACCCCAAAACCCACCCAAACGCCCCCAAAACTCGCCTGGCGCGGCGCTGCCGCTCGCCCTCGCCCCCCCCCGTTGAGGGTCCTTATGGGGTCGGCGCCGTCCGTCCCCATAGGGCGCCGCGGGCCCCGCTCGGCCAGGAAGGGGCGGAGGCTGCCCCGCACCGGGGACCCCCCCCGCGCGCCCCGCAGTCAGGTTGAAGGGCCAGGGGGGCTCCACTTCTTCCCTTAAAACTACGGGGCGGCCCCATAAAATAATGGGGTGGGGGTGTGGGGACAGGAAATCCACCCCCCCGGCCCCGTTATGGGGTCGTGTGTTGGGTTTTTTTGCCTCCCCCCCCCCCCCCAGTGTCCCGCGCCTTACAGTCGCGCTCCGGTAAGGAGTAGGGTTTGATCTCCTCCTCGGGGCGTTTTTGGGGTGAGCGGCGCTGGGGGGCTGTAAGGGGGAGGGTTATAGGGTGGGGGTGCCCCTATAACCCCTCTAAGTCCCCTATAAGCCCCCTAAAGCCCCTACAACTCCCTAAATCCCCTACAAGCCCCTATAACCTCCTAAATCCCCCATAACTCCCCTAAATCCCCTACAACCCCCCTAAATCCCCTAAACGCCCCTAAATCTTCTACAACCCCCTAAATCTCCTACAACCCCATAAATTCCCTAAATCCCCTATAAACCCCCTGAAATCCCCTACAAGCCCCCTAAATCCCCTATAAGCCCTTAAATCCCCTAAATCCCCTAAATCCCCTAAATCCCCTAAATCCCCTGCAACCGCCCTAAATCCCCTACAACTCCCTAAATCCCCTACAACCCCCCTAAATCCCCTACAACCCCCCCTAAATCCCCTACAACCCCCCTAAATCCCCTACAACCCCCTAAATCCCCTACAACCCCCTAAATCCCCTACAAGCCCCTAAATCCCCTACAAGCCCCTAAATCCCCTACAAGCCCCCTAAATCCCCTACAACCCCCTAAATCCCCTACAACCCCCCTAAATCCCCCTACAACCCCCTAAATCCCCTACAACCCCCTAAATCCCCTACAACCCCCTAAATCCCCTACAACCCCCTAAATCCCCTACAAGCCCCTAAATCCCCTAAACGCCCCTATAACCTCCTAAATCCCCTAAACGCCCCTAAATCCCCTAAACGCCCCTAAATCCCCTAAACGCCCCTAAATCCCCTACAACCCCCTATAACCTCCTAAATCCCCTAAACGCCCCTAAATCCCCCTAAATCCCCTATAACCCCCCTAAATCTCCTACAACCCCCCTAAATCTCCTACAACCCCCCTAAATCTCCTACAACCCCCCTAAATCTCCTACAACCCCCCAAATCCCCTAAATCCCCCTAAATCCCCTACAACCCTCCTAATCCCCCTACAACCTCCCTAAATCCCCCTAAATCCCCTACAACCCCCCTAAATCCCCTACAACCCCCCTAAATCCCCTACAACCCCCCCTAAATCCCCTACAACCCCCCTAAATCCCCTACAACCTCCCAAATCCCCTACAACCTCCTAAATCCTCTAAATCCCCTATAACCCCCTAAATCCCCCAAAACCCCATAAATCCCCTACAACCCCCTAAATCCCCTAAATCCCCCCCACTCACCGGGCCGGTTGCTGAAGAAGCCCTCAAAGATGACGAAGTTGTTCACCTAAAAGGGAAAAAGGGGGTGTGGGGGGCGGCGATCCCAAAAAATTAATAGGGTTTTCCCCCACCCCTGGGGCCGTTTCAGAGCTCTGCACCCCCGTGGGGCAGATTTTGGGGTGTTTACCCCCAAAAAATAACCCCCAAGGGGTCTTTGTGGGGTTTGGGACCATACGGGGGCAAAGTTTGGGGATTTTTGCCCCATTTTGGGGTCGACCCTATAAAGGGGGGCAAATCTCAGAGGAGATTCCCCCCCATGAGGTCAAATCTTGGGGCATTTTCCCTCTTTTGGGGGCAAATCTTGGGGCGTTTCCCCATTTTTGGGGCATTTTCTGGGCTTTTTGGGGTGTGAGGCCATGCTTTGGGGGCTTTTTGGGGTGAATCCTACAACTTTACCCCAAATAAACGAAGCTTTGAAGCCATTTATTCTTCATTGGGGTGGTATTTGGGACCAATACCCCTTTCTAGGGCAAAAATTTGGAGGCGTTTGCCCCTTTTTGGGTCATTTTCTGGGCTTTTTGGGATGTGAGGCCACGCTTTGGGGGCTTTTTGGGGTGAATCCTATAACTTTACCCCAAATAAATGAAGCTTTGAAGCCATTGGGGTGTTATTAGGGACCAATACCCCTTTTTAGGGCAAAATTTGGAGGTGTTTACCCCTTTTTGGGTCATTTTTTGGGGTGTGAGGGCGCGTTTTGGGGCTTTTTGGGGCATTTTCTGGGCTTTTTGGGGTGTGAGGCCACGCTTTGGGGGCTTTTTGGGGGTGAATCCTATAAGATTACCTAAAATAAATGAAGCTTTGAAGCCGTTTGCTGCTCTCTGGGGCGTTTTTCGGGACAAAAAGCCCCCGGGAAAAGCGCGTGGGGAGGAGAAAAAACCCCCAAAATTTTACGGGGAGGGGGTCGGGGACCCTAAAAAGGGTTTTGGGGTGGGGGCTGACCCCAAACTCACCTGCGGGATGGGGTGGCAGAGCCCGTAGTGCTTGCGCAGGAAGGCCAGCAGCTTCTCCGAGGGGCGGTCGACGGCCAGGCGCCACGGCTCCATCCGCTCGCTCTGACCCGGGGGGGGGGGGGGGGGGACACTTTTGGGACCCCCCCGGGACATTTTGGGACCCCCCCGGGTCCTTTTGGGGTCCCCCTGGGTCCTTTTGGGGTTCTCCCGGGTCATTTATGGCCCCCCTTTGGTCATTTTGGGGCTCCTTAGGGTGATTTTGGGGCCCCCTGGGTCATTTATGGCCCCCCCCGGGTCTTTTTGGGCCCCCCCGGGTTCTTTTGGGACCCCCCCCGGGTCATTTATGGCCCCCCCAGGTCCTTTTGGGGTCCTCCCGGGTCCTTTTGGGGTTCCCCCGGGTCATTTATGGCCCCCCTTTGGTCATTTTGGGGCTCCTTGGGGTGATTTTGGGGCTCCTCCGAGTCATTTATGGCCCCCCCCCGGTCATTTATGGCCCCCCCGGGTCCTTTTGGGGTTCCCCCGGGTCATTTATGGGCCCCCCCGGGTCCTTTTGGGGTCCCCCCCGGGTCCTTTTGGGGTTCCCCAGGGTCATTTATGGCCCCCTTTGGTCATTTTGGGGCTCCTTAGGGTGATTTTGGGGCCCCCTGGGTCATTTATGGCCCCCCCGGGTCTTTTTGGGACCCCCCCAGGTCCTTTTGGGACCCCCCGGGTCATTTATGCCCCCCCCCGGTCATTTTGGGGCTTTTTGGGTCACTTTTAGGGCCCCTCCCCGGTCATCTTTAGCCCCCACCCGGGTTATTTCCCCCCCTGGCTCATTTTGGGGGCCCCTGCGCCATTTTTGCCCCCCCCCCAATCACTTTTGCCCCCCCCCAGGGTCATTTTTAGCCCCCCCGGCTCATTTTTGCCCCCCCCCGGGTCATTTTGAGTCCCATGGGGTCATTTTTGGGGTCCCCTGGGTCATTTTTACCCCCCCCAGATCATTTTTGCCCCCCCCCAGGGTCATTTTTTGCCCCCTCTTTATCACTTGGGCCCCCCCAAAATCATTTTTGCCCCCCCCCAGGGTCATTTTACCCCCCCCGGTCATTTTTAGCCCCCCCCGGGATCATTTTGTGCCCCTTTTAATCATTTTTAACTCACTTTTAACCCCATTTGGGTCATTTTACGCCCCTCCAGGTCACTTTTTGCCCCCCCACGGGTCATTTTAGCCCCCCTGGGCCATTTTTACCCCCCCCCAGATCATTTTTTCCCCCCCCCAGGTCATTTTTAGCCCCCCTGGGATCATTTTGGGCCCCTTTTGGTCATTTTTAACTCACTTTTAACCCCATTTGGGTCATTTTATGCCCCTCCAGGTCACTTTTTGCCCCCCCACGGGTCATTTTAGCCCCCCTGGGCCATTTTTACCCCCCCCCCAGATCATTTTTGCCCCCCCCAGGTCATTTTTAGCCCCCCTTGGCGTCATTTCGGGCCCCTTTTAATCATTTTTAACTCACTTTTAACCCCATTTGGGTCATTTTACGCCCCTCCAGGTCACTTTTTGCCCCCCCACTGGTCATTTTAGCCCCTTGGGCCATTTTTAGCCCCCCCGGGGTCATTTTTGCCCCCCCCAGGTCATTTTTAGCCCCCCCCGGGATCATTTTGGGCCCCTTTTGATCATTTTTAACTCGCTTTTAACCCCATTTGGGTCATTTTATGCCCCTCCAGGTCACTTTTTGCCCCCCCACGGGTCATTTTAGCCCCCCTGAGCCATTTTTAGCCCCCCCGGGGTCATTTTTGCCCCCCCCGGGTCATTTTTAGCCCCCCCCCGGGCACCTTCAGCATGTGCTGGAAGAGCTCCCTGCCGTAGCCGTGCCGCTGCAGCGACTCGTGGACGTAGAAGTCGAGGACGCAGAGCGGCTCCCGCCTCGTTGTGCGCCCCGCTGTGGTCCTGGGGGGGGGGGTCCACAGCCATTTGGGGGGGGCCACAGCCATGTGGGGGGGGGCCACAACCATAAAGGGGGGGGGCACAACCATATAGGGCGCTTCTACGGCCATATAAAGTGGGATTTGACCCCAAAAACTCACCAGCAGGAAGAGTTTCTTGTAGCCCACCTTGAGGAACCCGATCACCGCCGCTTTGCTGCTCCTGGGGGGGGGCAAAAAAGGGGCTGGGGGGGTCGCTGAGCCCCCCCCCCGAGCCCCCACCCCATAAAGGGGGGGGGGGCGTTGGCCCCACTCACCCTCGTCCCTCGGCGTCCCGCAGGATGTAGAGCACGTGGCGGTTGCTCTCCATGCGCGCCGCGCTGGTGACGGGGGCCGGCAGCCCCTGAGCCTGCGGGGGGGAGGGGGGGGGGACACAAAAAATAAAAGAGGGGGGGCGTTATGACCCAATTTTACCTTTTTTTTGCCCCGTTTTTTTTGCCCTTTTCATACCTTGGCGGAGGCTTTGCCCAGCTCGTCGATCACCGTCCGCAGCTGCTGCTCCAGGTCCCCCCTGTGGTGGTTTTTTTTGGGGGGGGGGGTCAGTGGGTGGCCCCCCCCCCCCCCCACCGGGGTACAGGGAGGGGGGCGGTGGAGGCTGATGGGCCTCTATCTTCCCCATAATGCACTGGGGGGAGGCCAGTGGGCCTCCATTTTTCCCAGTATGTACTGGGGAGGGCTAATGGGGGCCTCCCTCCTTCCCAGTATGTACTGGGATGAGGCCAGTGGGCCTCCATTCTTTCCAGTATGTACTGGGGAGGGCTAATGGGGGCCTCCCTCCTTCCCAGTATGTACTGGGATGAGGCCAGTGGGCCTCCATTCTTCCCAGTATGTACTGGGGAGGGCTAATGGGGGCCTCCCTCCTTCCCAGAATGCCTTGGGGTGAGGCCAATGGGCCTCCACTTTTCCCAGCATGCACTGGGGTGAGGCCAACGGGCCTCTAAACTTCCCAGAATGCCCTTGGGCAAGGCTAATGGGCCTCCATTCTTCCCACAATGCACTGGGGGGAGGCCAAGGGGCCTCCATTCTTCCCAGTATGCACTGGGGAGGGCTAATGGGGGCCTCCATGTTTCCCATAATGCACTGGGGGGAGGCCAGTGGGCCTCCGTTATTCCCATAATGCACTGGGGAGGGCTAATTGGGGCCGCCATCTTTCCCAGTACATACTGGGGTGAGGCCAGTTGGCCTCCATCCATCCCATAATGCACTGAGGTGAGGCCAATGGGCCTCCACTTTTCCCAGCATGCACTGGGGTGAAGCCAATGGGACTCCATCCTTCCCATAATGCATTGGGGTGAGGCCAATGGGCCTCCATCCTTCCCATAATGCCTAGGGGTGAGGCCTGTGGGCCTCCACACCTCCCAGAATGCCTTGGGGAGGGCCAATGGGGGCCTCCATCCTTCCCACAATGCACCAGGGTGAGGCCAAGAGGCCTCCATCCTTCCCATAATGCCTTGGGGTGAGGCCAGTTGGCCTCTATTCTTCCCATAATGCCTTGGGGTAAGGCCTATGGGCCTCCATTCTTCCCCATTCTTCCCATAATGCACTGGGGTGAGGCCAGTGGGCCTCCATTCTTCCCATAATGCCTTGGAGTGAGGCCAATGGGCCTCCCTGCCTCCCAGAATGCCTTGGGGAAGGCCAATGGGGGCCTCCATCCTTCCCAGAATGCCTTGGGGGCAAGGCCTATGGGCCTTCACCTTTCCCAGCATGCACTGGGGTGAGGCCAAGGGGCCTCTAACCTTCCCAGAATGCCTTGGGGAGGGCCAATGGGGGCCTCCATCCTTCCCACAATGCCTCAGGGCGAGGCCAAGGGGCCTCCATCCTTCCCACAATGCACCGGGGTGAGGCCAACGGGGCCTAAATCCTTCCCACAATGCCTCAGGGCGAGGCCACCGGGCCTCCACCTTTCCCACAATGCTCCGGGGCGAGGCCAAAGGGCCCCACCCTTCCCAGCATGCCCCACGCCCCCCCTCCCATTAACCGCCCTGCCCCGTGGCTCCTTTCCCAGCATGCCCCTGCCCCTCCTCCCCCTTTTTTTTTCCCAGCATGCACCGGGTGGGCCCAGCCCAGGCCCGAGCCTGAGGCCTAGGCCCACGGCCCGGTACCGGTGGGCGGGCCCGCGGCGCCCGGCGGGCCGCAGGTGCTGGTCCACCACGGAGACGCGCTCGCCCAGCACGGCCGCCACGTCGAACGGGAACTCCATGGCCCCGCCGCCGCCGGGCCTGGCCTGGCCCCGGGCCTCGTCGGTGCCGCCGCCGCTGCCGCCAGGCCCGGCCGGCGCCAGGCCCGGCCCTTAGCAACCGCCCTTAGCAACGGGCCACGCCCCTCCCGGGGCCGCCAGGCCAATCGCAGCCCGCCCCTCCTAAGGCAAGCCACGCCCCTTAGCAACCAAACCCCGCCCCTTAGCAACCCCAGCAACAAGCCCCCGCCCCTTAGCAACGCCTTAGCAACCAAGCCCCGCCCCTTAGCAACCAGCTCCGGCCCCCTAGCAACCTTGTACCACTAAGCCCCGCCCCTTAGCAACCAGCTCCGCACCCTAGCAGCCCTGTACCACTAAGCCCCGCCCCCTTAGCAACCAAACCCCGCCCCTTAGCAACCATTCCAGTCCCTTAGCAGCCCTTTAATAAGCCCCACCCCCAGCAGCCCCTACCAAAACCCCGCCCCCTAGCAACCAGCCCCACCCCTAGCAACCTCCCCACCAATCCCCGCCCCCCACCAGCCCTTACCACCCAATCCCCGCCCCTTAGCAACCTCTCCCAGCAAGCCCTGCCCCTTAGCAACCCCTCATTAACCAATCCCCGCCCATCGCGGCAAGCCACGCCCCCTAGCAACCCCCTTAGCAACAAGCCCCGCCCCTCATCCCCCTGAGGAAGAAGACGGCAGCCATTTTGTGCGCGCCCGGCGGCCATTTTGTGCACCCGGCCGCCATTTTGTGCCACGTTCCCCCTGGCTCCTGCCAACAAAGGAGCGCACTCAGCAGGGCTCCAGCCGCTTTATTCCTCCCTCCAGCCCCTCACGGAGCCTCGGGGGCTCCTCCCGGGGCGGGGCCCGCCCTCCTCCGGCCGGAGATAGTCCTTGTAGAGGCGCCTGAGGCGGGCGATGGAGGTGGGGGGGGGCTGCTGCCAGTCGTACCACGGGTACCAAGCGCGGCCGGCCGCCAGCTGCGGGGCCGGCGGCGTCTTCCCCACGGCCGGGGGGCGGGCGGCGAAGTCGTCCTGAGGCACCGGCACGAAGGGGACGCGCAGCCACAGCAGCCCTGGGAGGAAAAAATTGGGTTCAAGGCGTTAAAAGGGCACCCACGGGTGCTGGCGGGCACCCATGGGTGCTGCCACCCTTGGGTGCTGCCTCCTTAAAGGGTGCCGGGGCTCACCGTGGTCTTGGGCTTTGGTGATGGCCTTCAGCAGGAGCTTGTGCTGCTTCATGCAGACCCCTGGGGGGGGAAACAGGGGGGGTAACGGGCGTCCCGAGGCCGTCCCCGCAGCACCCATGGGTGCTCCCTCACCTGTGTGGGTGGGGTGGAAGATGGAGCCCGAGTGGGGGCAGACGAACTGGTCCAGGAGCTTCACGTTCTGCGGGGAGAAGGGGGGAGGAGGAAGAAGATGAGGAAGAGCGGGGGGGGAGGAAGGGGGAAGGGGGTGCCCCCAAATCCGGTCCCAAATCCGCGAAAATCTCACCCGAAAATCCACGAAGAGGTGGCGGTCCCGGCAGATGGGGCAGGGGTTCCCCACCCGCTTCCCCTTGCGCTGGGAGGACAAAACTCAGGGAATTTCCCCCAGTTCCCTCCCAGTGTCTCCCAGTTCCTGCCCAGTGTCCCCCAGTTCCCTCCCAGCAACCCCCAGAGCCCTCCAGGTCCTTTCCAATACTTCCCAGTTCCTTCCCAGTGCCCCCAAGGCCCCCCTGAACCCTCCCAGTATCCCCCAGTTCCTCCTCAGTGTCCTCCAGAGCCCTTCCAGTTCCCGCCCAGTGTCCCCCAGTTCCCCCCAGGCCCTTTCCAATGCCCCCAGTGTCCCCCAGTTCCCTCCCAGTGTCCCAAAGGGCCCTTCCAGTTCCCTCCCAGTGTCCCCCAAGTCCTTCCCAATGTCCCCCAGGGCCCTCCCAGTGTCCCCCAGTGCCCCCCAAGTCCCTCCCAGTGCCCCTCCAATTCCCCCCAGTGCCTTCCAGTGTCCCTCAGGTCAATCCCAGTACCCCCCAGTTCCCCCCAGTCCCTCCCAACATCCCCCAGGGCCCTCCCAGTTCACCCCAGTTCCTTCCCAGTGTCCTCCAGTTCCCCCCCAATGCCCCTCAGGTCCCCCTTAGTGCCCTCCAAAGCCCCCCAGCTCCCTCCCAGCACCCTCCCAGCCCTTCCCAGTCCTTCCAGTCCCTCCCAGTCCCCCCCCATCTCACCAGACAGGCCTTGCGGGTGCGCTGGGGCGGGACGGCGCCCTTGTAGTTGCGCCGGTAGCCGAACCAGACTGGTTTGTCCCCGTACGCCTCCTGGTACTCTGCGGGGTACCAGGGGGTGCAGGACCTCAGACACCCCCGGGGACACCCCCAAATCGGGGCAACCGACCAAAATTTGGGGACAAACCCGAAGATTTTGGGGGAAAAAAAAAAAAAAAAAGCCGTACCCTGCGCTCTCCAGGTACTCCCAGGGCTTCTCCTTGTAGGGGGACGGGGGCTCCGAGGGCTTGGGGGGAGCCTCGGAGCTGCAGGGCCGGGCCGGGGGGGACACCCTGGGGACATGGGGGGGTGATGACGTCACGGGGGGGGCACCCTAGGGTGCTGGTGACGTCATAGGGGGGCACCCTAGGGTGGCGGTGACGTCATGGGGGGGTATTCTAGAGCTGTGATGTCACGGGATGTGTTGGGGGGGGGGTGCAGGGACTGAACAACCCCACGTGTGACGTCACACGAGGGATGTAATGACGTCAGCACGGCTCGGTGACGTCACGACGCCCCCGGTGACGTCATAGCACACGCTGTGACGTCACTGTGACCCCTCCAAACCTCCCTCTGCCTTAGCGAAACCCCCTCGAATAAACGAATAATTAAGTAAACGACCAAATAAGTAATTAATTAAATAAATAAGCGATGAGGTAACCTCCTCGCTGGCGTCACGCGGCCCGGGGCGCGGCCCGCCGCGTGACGTCACGCCCGCACGTGGCCAGCGCGCTGACGCCACATCCGCGGCCCTCCCCGCCCCCCTCAGGCCCCGGTAACCCCCGGGACCCCCTCCCCGAGCCCCCCCCGGCCTCACCTGGCCCCACAGCGGCCGCCCCGCTCCCCGCAGGGCCCCCGCCGCCGCCCGCAGCAGCGCCAGGCCCCCGCCCGCCGCCATCTTGCCGCCGCTCTGCGCATGCGCGGGGCGCGGCGAGGGAGGGGCGCGGGCGCCGCCATTTTGTTGTACGGCAAAGCCGAAACTCCCCCTCCCTTCTTTTGATATCCCCTCCATCGCGTTTTTTATTCCTTTTTTTATTTCTTTTTCCTTCACTAAGGAGCTCCCCGGGGTTTTAAGGCGATTACCGACTAAAAAAAAGAGAGAAAAAAGGGGAATAAGTAGTGCGCATGCGCGGCTTGCAAGAAGGGAGGGGGGCGCCGCACCCCGCGCATGCGCGCTGCGCGCCGCCGAATAAAAACTGCGCCACACGGCCCGGGGAACAATAGCGGGCGGCGGCCGCGCATGCGCGCCGCGCCGGGCCCCCGCCCCTCCCCCTCCCCCTCTGCGCACGCGCCGCCGGCCTCAAGGTCGCGCGGCGGCTCCTGAAGGGCGGGCGGGCGGGGGGCGTGGCCGGGCGGCGCGCGCCGAGGGGCGGGGCCGGGTATAAAAGGCGCCGCCCGCGCGGCCCCCGCCGCCATTCTGGGGTCTGGTTAGAGGTGAGTACAGAGCTCCCGCTGCGGGGGGGCGCCGGGGCGGCGGGGGCGGCGGGCAGCGGCTTGGGGGGGGGCTCCTCGCCTCCCTAAACCCCCCCCCGGGTTGCGGAGGGCCCCGGGGCCACCCCCCCACTGTAGGGGCCAGCGTTCTTTTCCCCCCTCACCAAGCGGCGGCCCCCCCCCCCCCCTTCCAGCCACGCGGGGGGGGGTGGGGGGGGGCCTCCAGGCTTTTGTTACCTCAGAACTGAGGAGAAAACCCCCGAAAAAATAGCCCCCAAAGCCCCTTTTCCGGCTTTCACAGCCTTTAAAACGACGTTTCCCGTCGTTTAATTTTTGTATTTTTCACCCCCCCCCCTTTCCCCTTAATTTTAAAGCCACGCCGGGGATGCTGAGTGCTAATCGTGTCGTGTTTTTATTTTTTTATTATTTTTTTTACCTTTTAATTTCCATTTTTACTCACTGTCGTGTCCCCCCTTCCCCCTCGCTTGTTCTCCCCGCTCCAGGTTTGGCTGCTCTCGAGAGAGAAAAACAAAAAAAAAAACAAAAATCTCAAAAAAAAAAAAATACAAAAATACAAAAAAAAAAAAAGCCGCCGACGCCTTTGCCACGAGAAAAGCCCGGGGACCAAAAAACCAAAGCGAACCCCCCCCTGCTGCCCCCGAAGACCCCAAAAATCAACCCAAAAAAAAAGCCTCGGACCGTCCTGGGGAAGCCGTCGCAAACTCTCCTTTGTGAAGGAAACTTCGCCACTTAAACATAATTCCCTCTCTTTCTCCCCAAAACAAACAAACCTCTCCCCCCCCCCCCTTCCCCTTTCCTTTACCTCCCTTTCCTCGATCAGATTTTTCTCTTCTTTTTTTTTTTTATTTTTTTTACCTGGGAAAAAAAGCAACTTTTTTTTTTTTTTGGTTTTTTTTCCCCCCCTTCCCAAGGTTTAGCTCGACAAAAAGACGCAATTTACCTCTCCTTCCTCTCTCCCTCCTCAAAAAAAAAAAAAAAAACATAAATACAAAAACATCAAAAAAAAAATACAAAAAAACCAAGGACCACCAGGAGAGAAACAAAAAAAAGTTGCTGTATTTTTTTTCTTTTTTTTTTTTTAAAGCCATGAGCAAAAACAAAGAATTTTTTTCGCTAATACACCACTAATGCCAAAATCCAAACCTTGAAGCGCTGTCGCCGAGAAAAAAAAATTGGATAGTAAGTGTTGCCTTTTCCAAAAAGCCCCGAAAAAGGGGCAAAAGCGCCCCAAAATGAAGCCCTCCTCGGTGCCAGAGGAAGGGGAGGAAGAGCCCCCGAGTGTGTGGTTCGAGGAGGGCGTTTTAGGCTTCGTTTCAGGTGGTTTACCCTTAAAATCGGGGGCGTTTTGGTTAAAAAACAAACAAAAACACCCAAAAAGGAAAAAAATATAAGGTTTAGGGGGGGAAAAAAGGGCTCGTAGCGAGCTCCGGGCGCTTTCCGAAGGGTTCATGAGCTCCCACGCAAAAGCTGGCGGTGTTTTGAGCCGAAAACTCGCTTTTTTTTTGTGTGGGAGACCCCAATTTTTGGGCCGAAAAAGGGAGCAATCTGTACATAAAGATTGCGGCAGCTTTTTTTGGAGGGGCGAGGAGGGGGCTGCAGCGGGGTGGTTTTGGGGGGGGGGGGGGTAGGAAGCGAGCTTTGGGGGGTGTGGGGGGGTTGAATTTAAGCTTTTTAAAATTGGAAATGTTGCCGTTTTGTTGATTTAATCTTTTTTTTTTTTTTTTTACATTTTTTTAGGAGTTTTTTCCCGTTGCGCGTGGGGAAATGGCGTCGGGTGGCTGAGGGTGGGAGGGGGGGGGGGATAAAATCCCAAGCTTGGTGTGGGGGGGGGGGGGGGGAAAATCGCGGTTGCAATCTAGCAATAAAGATTGCTAGGCAGGTTTTTAGGCCGAAAACCAACCCGTTTGGGGTTTAAAAAGGAGAAAAAAGCCAAAAAATGGGGGGAAAAAGGGGGTTTTAAGAAAAAAGACCACGCTCCGCACGCGCTCGGCCCCAACATGGCGCGGCCAAGCGCCCGCTCTTTGTCCCCTTTTGCTTTTATGTTTTTTTTTTTTTCCCTTTTTTTTTCATTTTTTATTTATTTCCTTGCAGGTTTCTCGCCCTCCCAACTCCCCCCCGGGCTCGGTTTCGCCCCCCCCTTTCTCTTTTTGGGACCCCCCCCCCCTTTTTGGATTTAACTTGATTTTTTTTTCGCTGTAGGGCTGAAAAAAAACAGGATTACGGATTTGGGAGGGGGGGGGGGTTCGTGCTGTCGCTCTTAAACCCGTATTTTAATTTTTTTTTAATCTCTCCCCCCCCCTCCCCACCTTTTCTTTGTTTTTCTCGCCTAACCCCCCCCGACCCCAAAATCCTTCTTTTTCCGCTTAAAATGGCGCCGGGGGCCTCCCCGAGGCCCTGCCCGCGTCGCTGCCGCCGCTCCCGGCAAAACCCCTCCCACCGCGGCCGCCCTCGCCCGGGGGGGGCCCCCCCCTTTTCCCCCCTTCCCCCCCCTTTTCCCCCCTCCCAAACCCCCCCCAAATCCCCCAAAACCCCCCCAGGACCCCCCCCAATTCCCCAACCCCCCCCCCCCTTTTAACCACCCCCCCGGCTTTCATCTGCAGGACCCCAGCACCTTGTAGGATCCAGCCTTTGCCCCCCCCCCCAAACAAAAACCTCTATTTTTTACATTTTTAACCGTTTATTAATTTTTTTTTCCCTACTTTCTCCCCCGCCAGCCGTCTCGCAACCCGGGATTTCTTGTGCCAGGAGGGAAATGCTACCACCGGCCGTGCCCCCCCCCCCAGACCCCCAAAATACCCTTTTTTGGGGCTTGGGGGGGGGGAGCTCAGCCTCCCCCCAGCCTCATTTTTGACCGTTTTTGCCTTTTTTTTAACCAGCAAAAGGGAGGGGAACGGCCACAACCCGCCGGGTAAGCGAAAAACCAAACATTTCACAACCTTCATTCCTAAAATTTAAGTTATTTCCCCTGCTTTTTAATATTTTTCTCTATACTTTAATAGCTTTTGCATATTTTTAATCATTTTTATATATTTTTAATCACTTTTATGTATTTCTATACATTTTAATGTATTTTTAACATATTTTTAAATATTTTTAGGTATTTTTTAACATTTTAGATGTTTTCTCTCTGCCATCGCCCTCTCCATGCAGCAACAACTCCCGTGGCAGACCCTCGACGCCAAATTTGGGTTAAAAAGAGCCCGAATTTGAAGGATTTTGGTTAAAAAGAGCTCCAAATTCGCTATTTTCTCCCTTTTTTTCCTTTTTTTTTTAATATTTCACCCCAAAATAACAGCAGGGCCCCTCCCGGCGCAGTGGTAGCATTTCCCAAGGGGGGTGGGAGCAAATTTGGGGGGGCAGCCCCCGTGCCCCCCCCCTCACACCCCATTTTTGGGGTCTCCCCCCCTCTTCTCTGTGGGGTGAGGCGGTTTTGCAGCCCGGCCTCCGGCTCGGGATTGGGCAAAACTGGGCTGGAAAAGGCAGAAATAGGGATTTTGGTGGTTCCTATTGTTGGCGGGGGGGGGGCGGGGGGGTGTTTGTGGCCCGAAACCGAGTGGTTTTGGGGAAAAATGGGCAAAAAAGGCCTAAAAAATGGGGTGAGGTGGGGCCAGGCTGAGCCAAACCCCCCTGGACAGGGCCTGAGGGGGGGATTTGCCCCCCCCATTGTTGATTTGCCCCCCCAGGGGTGACTTACCCCTATTTTGGGGGGGTTTGGGACATTTTTGGGGCCCCCCGTGGTGTTTTTGCCCCCCCCCTTGGTGGTGGTGGGGCTGTGCTTGGTGCTGGCTTCTGTGCCTGTCCCTAAAAATGGGGAAAAACACTAAAAAGGAGGGAAAAAATACCCCAAAATGGGGGAATCCCCCTCCGAAAGGGGTGAAACCCCCCTAAAAATGAGGAAAACCCCATAAAAATGGGGAGAAAAAACCCTAAAAATGGGGGAAAACTCCTAAAAATGGGGAAAAAAAAAACCCAAATTCCTCCTTTTAGGGCATTTTCCATGTGGAAAATCCCCCCCCAAACAGGGCCACGGCCCCCCCAGGGACCCCAAACACAGGGGCACGACTGCTGTCAGCCCCCTTAAACCCTGAAATTTTAGGTTAAAAAGCCGGATTTGGGTTAAACTCACCCCCCCCCTGTTTTTTCAGCGGGGGGAGGAACGCTTTTAGGGTTTTTTTTTGTGCTGGATTTTAACTTTTCTTGTGTCTTTGCAGAGGGGGCCGTGGCCGGCGAGGGGCTCCGCCGCCTGTATCCTTTACCACGAGGCTTAACGAAGCGCGGCTCGTTAATTCGGCTGTGTTAATTAGAGGGGCTTCGGGGTTTTACCCCCCCAAGACCCCACAAGATTAAAAGAAAACCCCACTGAAATCCTTCCCGGCCTTATTTAGGGCTGTGTTTCCTCCCCGTTCCCCTTCGTTAGCCAACCCTGCACGTAACGAGGGCAGCAGTAAGCCGGAGAAGCTCTTAATTAGCGCTAATTAGGAGGTGGCTTGACGTCAGCCAGGCCGAAATCCCCTCGGATCGAGGTCGGGGCCGGCTGGTCGGGTCATTAATGGGGTGTGGGCACCCCAAAAAGGAGCAGAGGGGGAAAAAAAAAACCCTTTGGAGCTGAGCTAGCTCGGCTTAATGAGTGCTAATTAGGATTAATTACAGCCTCGATGGCCTGGGTGACGCATGGTGACCCCGGTGCTGCTTTAGGGGCGCTTTTTGGGGTGAGAAATGGGGGATATGGGGACATGGTGTGTCCCCGTGGTGAAATGTTAGGGGATGGATTTGTTCTCCCCCGCCGCAATCTTCGGACCCGTCGTTTTGGGGCCAAAAAGGGGAATTATGGGGCCAAAACAGGGCCTTTTTGGGGTAAAAAGGAGGCCTTTTGGGGCCAAAAAGAGGCCTTTTGGGGCCACAAGGGAGAATCTGGGGTGAAAAGGGGCCTTTTGGGGCCAAAAAGGGGGGGGCTTTGGGGGCCAAAAGGGAGCTTCTGGGGTCAAAAGAGGGGTTTTGGGGTCTGAAATCAAGACCCCAAGCTGCCCATGGGGTCGGTTTTGTCCCCTGGGGATTGTTGGCCCCTCCGAGCCCCAAACCACCTTCTGGAAGCTTCTTGGGGGAGATTTAGGGGGGGGTTAAGGTTTTGGGGTAGATCCTGGCTCCGATCGTGTCATTTTGGGGCATCCCATGGATCCCCTCGTGGTTCATGGCTGCGTTTTTGTAGGGAAAACGGCATTTGGGGCAAAAAATGTTGGGTTTTGTCCTCTAAACAGATGTATTTTAGTGGTTCTGTTGACGTTTTAGTCTTTTGGGGGGGTTCAGCAGAGAAATAGGGGCGGGAAGGGCTCACCCCATCCTCATCCTGGCCCTAATCCCCCCTTTTTTGTTCTTTTTTTCCCCTTTTTTAGGGCTTTTTGCCATGGGCTCCGGCCCCATCGACCCCAAGGGAGCTCCTCAAGGGCTTGGACTGCTTCCTGGGCCGCGATGGCGAGGTCAAGAGCACCGAGGGCATCACCAAAATCTTCAAGTGAGTCCTCCCCCCGGCCCCCAACCCCGTTTTGCCCCCCCCCGACCCCAAAAAGAGGGTCTCACGCCCCTTTTTTTCCCCCCCCCACAGCCTGATGAAGGACTCGCAGAAGCTGGTGAGCCGCTGCATCTACCTGAACATCCTCCTGCAGACGCGGGCGCACGACATCCTCGCCAAGTAAGACCCCTGAAGACCCACCCCCCGAGCCTAAACGGGGCCAAAACTCCTCCCCGGGGGGGTAATTTCATTTAATTTTGACCTATTTTCCCCTTTCTGCCCCAGATTTATCCGGGTGGGGGGCTACAAGCTGCTCAACACCTGGCTCACCAGCTCCAAGGCCTCCAACAACGTCCCCTTCCTGCAGCAGATCCTGCTCACCCTCCAGCACCTGCCCCTCACCGTGGACCACCTCAAACAGGTGAGGGAAGCCCCCCCCGGACCCCCCCAGGATTTTTGGGCCCCCCCCGGTTGCTTTGGGGCCCCCCCGGGTTGCTTTGAGGCCCCCCGAGTGGGTTTTGTGCCCCCTTGGGGGTGGTTTTTGGCCTCCTTGGGGTAGTTTTTGGGTCCCCCCCAGTGGTCTGTGTCCCTCCTGGGGTGGTTTTTGGGTCCCCCCCTAGTGGTTTGTGCCCCCCCCCAGATGTTTTTTGGCCCCCCCGGGTGCTTTGGGGTCCCCCCGGGTGTTTTGGGGCCCCCCGAGTGGGTTTTGTGCCTCCTTTGGGTAGTTTTTGGCCTCCCTGGGGTGGTTTTTGGGTCCCCCAGTAGTCTTTGAGCCCCCCCAGGGTGGTTTTGCCCCCCCCCCCCCCGGGATGGTTTTGGGACCCCCATGTGGGTTTGTGCCCCCTTGGGGTGGTTTTTGGCCTCCTTGGGGTGGTTTTTGGGTCCCCCCTAGTGGTTTGTGCCCCCCCCAGATGGTTTTTGGCCCCCCCGGGATGCTTTGGGGTCCCCCCAGGGTGTTTTGGGGACCCCCAAGTGGGTTTTGTGCCTCCTTTGGGTAGTTTTTGGCCTCCCTGGGGGTGGTTTTTGGGTCCCCCAGTGGTCTTTGAGCCCCCCCCCAGGGTGATTTTTGCCCCCACCGTGGTGTTTTGGGTCCCCCAAGTGGTTTTTGGGTCCCCCCGGGGTGGTTTTTGCCCCCCTAGTGGTCTTTGTGTCCCTTCCCAGCATAGGTTGACCCCCCCGGGGTGGTTTTTTCCCCCCCCCAGGGTGTTCTGTGTACCCCAGGGAGGCTTTTGCCCCCCCCGGGGTGATCCTTGTGCCCTTCAAGGTGGTTTTTGCCCCCCCAAGGGTGGTTTTTGGCCTCTTGGGGTGGTCCTCGTCTCCCTCGAGGTGGTTTTTGCCCCCCCCAGCATGGTTTTTGGCCCCCCTCGGGTGCTTTGTGCCCCCCCCCGAGTAGTTTATCTCCTCCTGGAATGCTGTTTGTGCCCCCCAAGGTGGTTTTTGTCCCCCCCCCCGGGGTGGTGGGGTTGTTTTTTGTCCCCCCAAGGGTGCTCTTTGTGTCCTCTGGGGTTGTTTTTGTCCCCCCCGGTATGGATTTGTGCCCCCAGGGTGATCATTATGTCCCCCCCAGCGATCTTTCTGCCCCCCGGGGTGTTTTTTGACCCCCCCCGGGTGGTTTTTCCCCCCCCCATCATGGTTTGTGTCCCCCCCGGGTAGGTTTTTGTCCCCCTGGTGTGGTTTGGGGTCCCCCCTGGGGAGATTTGTGTCCCCCCCAGGTGGTTTTTGCCCCCCCCATGTGATCTGTGCCCCCCTGGGGAGGTTTTTGTGCCCCCCTGGGGATTTTTTTGTGTCCCCCCCCTCACCCTTTTCCCCCCTCTCCCAGAACAACACCGCCAAGCTGGTGAAGCAGCTCAGCAAATCGAGCGACGACGAAGGTGAGCGGCAGCGCCCCCTCCCCAAACCCCAAAACCCCCCCGAATCTCCCCCAAACCCCCCCAAAACCCCCTCGGGACCCCCCAACCCCTTTCCTCTCCCCCCCAGAGCTTCGCCGCCTTGCTTCCATCCTGGTCAGCGACTGGATGGGCGTCATCCGCTCCCAGAGCAGCGCCCAGCCCGCAGGTGAGCCCCGATCCCATTCCCTCCCCCTTTTCCCCCCCCCCCTCCACTTTTCACCCCCTCCAGACTCATTTTCCCCTTTTTTTTTCCCCCAGAACGGGACAAAAAGAAGCGGAAAGAGGAAAGCAAAAGCAAAACGCCCGTCCAGGAGAAACCCCAGGAGGCCAAATCGGAGGCGAAAGCCGAGGAGGCGCCCGAAAAGAAGAGGGAAAAACCCAAATCCCTGCGCACCACCGCCCCCAGCCACGCCAAGTTCCGCTCCACCGGTAGGGTTCTGCCTCCCTGCCCCGTTTGGGGCTGTGGGGTTGGGGGGATTGGGGGGTTTTAGGGGGGTTTGGGGGGTTTTGGGGTCATGAGGTGTGGGTTTTGGGGGGTTTAGGGGTCATGGGATGGGGATTTAAGGGGAAAGGGATGGGGTTTGGGGGGTTTAGGGGTAATGGGGTGGGGGTTTGGGGGGGGTTTGGGGTAATGGGGTGGGGGTTTGGAGGGTCTAGGGGTAATGGGGTAGGGGTTTGGGGGGTTTAGGATTAATGGGATAGGGGTTTAGGGGTAATGGGATGGGGATTTGGGGGGCTTTAGGGGTAATGGGATGGGGATTTTGGGGGGTTTAGGGGTAATGGGATGGGTTTTGGGGGTCAGGATGCAGGTTTTGGGGGTGTTAGGGGGTTTAGGGTTCATGGGGTTTAGGGGTAATGGGGTGGGGGTTTTGGGGGTTTAGGGGTAATGGGGTAGGGTTTTAGGGGTCAGGATGCAGGTTTTGGGGGTGTTAGGGGCTTTAGGGGTCATGGGGTATGGGATTTAGGGGGTCTAGGGGTGATGGGGTGGGGAGTTAGGGGTAATGGGATGGGGTTTGGGGGGTCAGGGGATGAAGGTTTTATGGGTTTAGGGGCCAGGGGATGCAGGTTTTGGGGGTTTTAGGGGTTTAGGGGTCATGGGGTTGGGGGTTTTGGGGGGTTTAGGGGATTTAGGGGTCATGGTATGCAGGTTTTGGGGGGTTTAGAGGTCATGGGGTGGGGGGTTGGGGGGATTTAGGGGTAATGGGATGCGGGTTTTGGGGGTTTAGTTGTAATGGGATGGGGGTTTAGGGGTTGGAGTTGCAAGTTTTTGGGGGTTAAGGGGTTATGAGATGCAGTTTTTGGGGTCGGGGACGCGGGTTTTATGGCTAGGTGCAGGTTTTAGGGGTTTTAGGGCTCAGGGGGTGCAGGTTTTAGGGGTTTTAGGGCTCAGGGGGTGCAGGTTTTTGGCGTTTCCAGTGTCATGATGCAGATTTTGGGCATTTTAGGGGTTGGGATGCAGGTTTTAGGCATTTTCAGAGTCAGAAGACGGAGGTTTGGGGCTTTTTAGGGCTCGGGATGCAGTTTTTAGGGCTTTTAAAGACCACGGGATGCTCCCGACCCCACCGGGATCCCCATATTTCCCCCCTGCCCCCCCTTAACGCTGGCTCCACGCAGGGCTGGAGATGGAGACCCCTTCGCTCGCCCCCCTCCAAGAAAGCCAACTCCTCCTCGGTGGCCGACAAATACAACCTGAAACCCATGCCCATCAAGAGGCAAAAGTGAGTCGGGGGCTTCCTCCCCCTTTGGGAGAACTTTGGGGTCTGTTTTTGGGGCCGTTCCTCACCTCCACCCCTTTATCCCGCAGCACCTCGTCCCTTCCCGGCGACAACCCCCCCGCCGAGAAGAAATACAAACCCCCTCAACACCACCCCCAACGCCACCAAGGAGATCAAAGTGAAAATCATCCCTCCGCAGCGTGAGTGGGGCACGAAACGGGGCCGGGCACGGCGGGGCGACCCCGATCCTTTTGGGATAATAATATTTTAATTATTTTCCCCCTTTTTTTTTTTTTTAGCCATGGAGGGGCTCGGTTTCCTCGACGCCCTCAACTCCGCGCCCATCCCCGGCATCAAAATCAAGAAGAAAAAGAAGGTTTTGTCCCCCACGGCGGCCAAAGTAAGGAGATTTTGGGGTGGATACAAGCCAAAAGACCTCCGGGAGGGGACGCGAAACCCTAAATCTCCTTTTTTTGCCCCGTTTTCAGCCCAGTCCTTTCGAGGGGAAGCCGGCAACCGAAAGCAGCTCTGCCAAACCTTCCTCCCCCGAGCCCGCCACCGCCTCGGAGCCGATGGAGACGGAGCGGCCGGGCACGCCGGTGCCGGCGGTGGAGGTGCCGGAGCCTCTGGATGCAGGTGAGGCTGACCCCAAAAAGGGGCTCCCGGGGCCGGTGCCGACCCCGTGGTGCTCAATCCCTGACCCCAAAAGGTTCGGCGGAAGCCGGAGGCGAAGCCAAAGCGGCCGAGAGCCCGGCCGAGGGGGCGCAGCTGACGAAAAAAGGGAGGAAAAAGAAAACGGTGAGCTGGGCCGACGAGGGCAAGCTGAGGGAGTACTTCTACTTCGAGCTGGATGAGACCGAGCGAGGTGAGCCCCAAAAACAGCGGCCCCACAGCCCTGACCCCATTGGCCCTCTGGCCCTGACCCTGTTGTCCCCATATCCCTTTTCCTGCTGTCCCCGTGTCCCTTTTCCTGCTGTCCCCATGCCCCTGACCCCATTGTCCCCATGCCCCTTTCCTTGCTGTCCCCACGTCCCTAACCCTGTTGCTTCCACGTCCTTTTTCTTGCTATCCCATTGGCCTGACCCCATTATCCCTGTGCCCCTAACCCCATTGTCCCCGTGTCCCTTTTCCTGCTGTCCTGTTGTCCCTGACCCCATTGTCCCCATGCCCCTGACCCTTCGTCCCTACCCCCATTGTCCCCGTATCCCTAACCCTGTTGCCCCCACATCCTTTTTCTTGCTGTCCTATTGCCCCCGACCCCGTTATCCCTGCATCCTTGACCCCATTATCCCCATGCCCCTGACCCCACTGTCCCCATGTCCCTTTTCGTGCTATCCCGTTGCCCCTGACCCCATTATCCCCTTGTCCCTGACCCACTGTCCCCCTGTCCCTTTTCCTGCTGTCCCGTTGTCCCCATGTCCCTTTTCCTGCTGTCCCATTGCCCGTGACCCCATTGTCCCCATGTCCCTGACCCTCCTGCCCCCACGTCCCTC
>CATOCB010000113.1:0-273000 GCA_951411735.1 Somateria mollissima | reverse complement strand
CCTAACCCTAACCCTAACCCTAACCCTAACCCTAACCCTAACCCTAACCCTAACCCTAACCCTAACCCTAACCCTAACCCTAACCCTAACCCTAACCCTAACCCTAACCCTAACCCTAACCCTAACCCTAACCCTAACCCTAACCCTAACCCTAACCCTAACCCTAACCCTAACCCTAACCCTAACCCTAACCCTAACCCTAACCCTAACCCTAACCCTAACCCTAACCCTAACCCTAACCCTAACCCTAACCCTAACCCTAACCCTAACCCTAACCCTAACCCTAACCCTAACCCTAACCCTAACCCTAACCCTAACCCTAACCCTAACCCTAACCCTAACCCTAACCCTAACCCTAACCCTAACCCTAACCCTAACCCTAACCCTAACCCTAACCCTAACCCTAACCCTAACCCTAACCCTAACCCTAACCCTAACCCTAACCCTAACCCTAACCCTAACCCTAACCCTAACCCTAACCCTAACCCTAACCCTAACCCTAACCCTAACCCTAACCCTAACCCTAACCCTAACCCTAACCCTAACCCTAACCCTAACCCTAACCCTAACCCTAACCCTAACCCTAACCCTAACCCTAACCCTAACCCTAACCCTAACCCTAACCCTAACCCTAACCCTAACCCTAACCCTAACCCTAACCCTAACCCTAACCCTAACCCTAACCCTAACCCTAACCCTAACCCTAACCCTAACCCTAACCCTAACCCTAACCCTAACCCTAACCCTAACCCTAACCCTAACCCTAACCCTAACCCTAACCCTAACCCTAACCCTAACCCTAACCCTAACCCTAACCCTAACCCTAACCCTAACCCTAACCCTAACCTAACCCTCTAACCCTAACTAACCTAACCCTAACCTAACCCTAACCCTAACCCTAACCCTAACCCACCCTAACCCTAACCCTAACCCTAACACCTACCCTAACCCAACCCTAACCCCAACCCTAACCCTAACCCCTACCCCTAACCCAACCCACCACCCAACCCCAACCCCACCCCAACCCAACCCCCTACCCAACCCACCCAACCCACCAACCCTAACCCAACCCACACCCAACCCCACCCCTAACCCAACCCCTAACCCTAACCCAACCCCTACCCACCACCCAACCCCCAAACCCAACCCAACCCTACCCCTAACCCCAACCCCACACCCAACCCAACCCCAACCCCACACCCCCAACCCAACCCCACACCCAACCCAACCCTAACCCAACCCACACCAACCCCAACCCCAACCCCACACCCAACCCCACCCCAACCCAACCACCCAAACCCCAACCCCTAACCCAACCCAACCCCACACCCCCAACCCAACCCACACCCCACCCTACACCCCTACACCCTAACCCACACCCTAACCCAACCCCTAACCCCAAACCCCTAACCCAACCCCTAACCCAACCCAAACCCCTAACCCCTAACCACCCAACCCTAACCCTAACCCACACCCAACCCTAACCCTAACCCTAACCCTAACCCTAACCCTAACCCTAACCCTAACCCTAACCCTAACCCTAACCCTAACCCTAACCCTAACCCTAACCCTAACCCTAACCCTAACCCTAACCCTAACCCTAACCCTAACCCTAACCCTAACCCTAACCCTAACCCCTAACCCTAACCCTAACCCTAACCCTAACCCTAACCCTAACCCTAACCCTAACCCTAACCCTAACCCTAACCCTAACCCTAACCCTAACCCCTAACCCTAACCCTAACCCTAACCCTAACCCTAACCCTAACCCTAACCCTAACCCTAACCCTAACCCTAACCCTAACCCTAACCCTAACCCTAACCCTAACCCTAACCCTAACCCTAACCCTAACCCTAACCCTAACCCTAACCCTAACCCTAACCCTAACCCTAACCCTAACCCTAACCCTAACCCTAACCCTAACCCTAACCCTAACCCTAACCCTACACCCTAACCCTAACCCTAACCCTAACCCTAACCCTAACCCTAACCCTAACCCTAACCCTAACCCTAACCCTAACCCTAACCCTAACCCTAACCCTAACCCTAACCCTAACCCTAACCCTAACCCTAACCCTAACCCTAACCCTAACCCTAACCCTAACCCTAACCCTAACCCTAACCCTAACCCTAACCCTAACCCTAACCCTAACCCTAACCCTAACCCTAACCCTAACCCTAACCCTAACCCTAACCCTAACCCTAACCCTAACCCTAACCCTAACCCTAACCCTAACCCTAACCCTAACCCTAACCCTAACCCTAACCCTAACCCTAACCCTAACCCTAACCCTAACCCTAACCCTAACCCTAACCCTAACCCTAACCCTAACCCTAACCCTAACCCTAACCCTAACCCTAACCCTAACCCTAACCCTAACCCTAACCCTAACCCTAACCCTAACCCTAACCCTAACCCTAACCCTAACCCTAACCCTAACCCTAACCCTAACCCTAACCCTAACCCTAACCCTAACCCTAACCCTAACCCTAACCCTAACCCTAACCCTAACCCTAACCCTAACCCTAACCCTAACCCTAACCCTAACCCTAACCCTAATAACCCTAACCCTAACCCTAACCCTCACCCTAACCCTCACCCTAACCCTCACCCTAACCCCCACCCTAACCCTAACCCTAACCCTCACCCTAACCCTCACCCTAACACCTAACCCTCACCCTCACCCTCACCCTCACCCTCACCCTCACCCTCACCCTCACCCTCACCCTCACCCTAAACACTAACCCTGACCCTAAACCTAACCCTAAACCTAACCATAAACCTAACCCTAACCCTAACCCTCATTAAAGCGTCATCACAGCGTCATCACTGCATCATCCCTGCATCGTCAAAGCATCATCACATCATCATCACAGCATAATCACAGCATCATCAGAGCATGATTAGAGCGTCATCACACCATCATCACTGCATAATCACTGCATCATCAAAGCATCATCAGAGCATCGTCACAGCATCATTACTCCTTATTACTGCATCATCACAGCGTCATCAGAGCATCATCATTGCATCATCGTAGCATCATCACTGTATCATCACAGCATCATCACAGTGTCATCACAGCATCACTGCATCATCACAGCGTCATCACAGTGTCATCGCAGCGTAATCACGGCATCATCACTGCGTCATCACAGCATCATCGCATGGTCAACACTGCATCATCACAGCATCATCAATGCATCATCACAGCATCATCTGAGCATCATCAATGCATCATTACTGCTTACCACGGCATTATCACAGCATCATCACAGCATCATAACACCATAGTCATTGCATCATCACAGCATCATCACTGCATCATCACACCATCATCACTGCATCATCTCAGCATAATCACAGCATCATTACTGCTTACTTACTGCATCATCACAGAGTCATCACAGTATCATCACAGCATCATCACAGCATCATCACTGCATCATCACTATATCATTACTGCATCATCACACCATCATCACTGCAACATCACAGCATCATCTCAACATCATCAGAGCATCATCACAGTATTATCACAGCATCATCACAGCGTCAGCAAAGCATCATCACATCATCATCACTGAATAATCACTGCATCATCACTGCATCAACACATCAACTACACAATATCATCACAGCGTCATCACTGCATCATCACAGGATCATCACTGCATCATCCCAGCATCATCAGTGCGTCTTCACAGCATCATCATAGCATCATCACAGCATCATCACAGTGTCATCACAGCATCATCACTGCATAATCACTGCATCATCAGAGCATCATCACACCATCACCACTGCATCATCACAGCATCACATCATCATCACAGCGTCATTACTAAATCAACACAGCGTCATCACTGCATCATCACAGTATCATCACTGCATCATCACATCATCATCACAACATCATCACAGTGTCATCACAGCATCATCACAGTATCATCACTGCATCATCACAGCATCATTACAGCATCACCACAGAGTCATCACAGCATCATCACAGCATCATCCCTGCACCATCACTACATCATCACAACATCGTCACACCACCATCATAGCATCATCAATGCATCATCGCTGCATCATCAGATAATCATCACAGCGTCATCACTGTATCATCACATCATCATCACTGCGTCACCACAGCATCATCAGAGCGTCTTCACAGCATCATCACACCATCATCACTGCTTCATCACTGCATCGTCACAGCATCACTGCCTAATCACTGCATCATCAGAGCATCATCACACCATCATCACTGCATCATCACAGCATCATCGCATCATCATCACAGAGTCATCGCAACATAATCATAGCATCATCTCAGCATCACAACATCATAATCGCAGCGTCATCACTGCATCAACACAGCGTCATCACTGCATCATCACTGCATCATTACAGTATCATCACAGCATCATCACAAAATCATCACAGTGTCATCACAGCATCATCACTGCATAATCACTGTATCAAAACAGCAACATCACAGCGTCATCACAGCATCATAACTGCGTCTTCACAGCGTCATCACTGCATCATCCCTGCATCATCAAAGCATCATCACATCATCATCACAGCATAATCACAGCATCATCACTGCATCATCACTGCATCAACACAGCATCATCACTGCATCATCACAGCATAATCACTGCATCATCACTTCATCATCACTGCATCAACACAGCATCATCACTGCATCATCACAGCATCATTAGACCGTCATCACACCATCATCACTGCATAATCACTGCATCATCAAAGCATCATCACAGCATCATCACAGCATCATTACTGCTTATTACTGCATCATCACAGCGTCATCAGAGCATCATCATTGCATCATCATAGCATCATCACTGCATCATCACAGCATCATCACTGCATCATCACAGCATCATCAGAGTGTCATCAGAGCATCATCACAGCATGATCACAGCATCATCAGTGCATCATCACAGTGTCATCACAGCATCATCAATGCATCATCACTGCATCATCACTGCATCATCAGAGCACCATCACACCATCATCACTGCATCATCACTGCATAATCACTGCATCATCAGAGCATCATCACACCATCACCACTGCATCATCACAGCATCACAACATCATCATCGCAGCGTCATCACTACATCAACACAGCGTCATCACTGCATCATCGCAGTATCATCACTGCATCATCACAGCATCATCACAACATCATCACAGTGTCATCACAGCATCATCACAGTATCATCACTGCATCATCACAATATCATCAGAGCGTCTTCACAGCATCATCACTGCATCATCACAGTATCATCACTACATCATCACAACATCATCACAACATCATCACAGTGTCATCACTGCATCATCACAGTATCATCACTGCATCATCACAGCATCATCACAACATCATCACAGTGTCATCACTGCATCATCACAGTATCATCACTGCATCATCACAGCATCATCACAACATCATCACAGCGTCATCACTGCATCATCACAGTATCATCACTACATCATCACAACATCATCACACCACCATAAACAGCATCATCAATGCATCATCACTGCATCATCAGATAATCATCACAGCGTCATCACTGTATCATCACATCATCATCACTGCGTCATCACAGCATCATCACACCATCATCACTGCATCGTCACAGCATCATCACAGTGTCATCACAGCATCATCACTGCATAATCACTGCATCATCAGAGCATCATCACACCATCATCACTGCATCATCACGGCATCATCACTACATCATCACAGAGTCATCGCAACATAATCATAGCATCATCACAGCATCACAACATCATCATCGCAGCGTCATCTCTGCATCAACACAGCGTCATCACTGCATCATAACTGCATCATCACTGCATCATCACTGCATCATCACAGCATCATCACAAAATCACCACAGTGTCATCACAGCATCATCACTGCATACTCACTGCATCATCACAGCATTATATCAGCATCATCACAGCATCATCACAGCATGATCACAGCATCCTCACTGCATCATCACACCATCATCACTGCATCATCACAGTATTATCACAGCATCATTACAGCGTCATCAAAGCATCATCACAGCATCATCACTGAATAATCACTGCATCATCACAGCATCATCACTGCATCATCTCTGCATCATCACTGCATCATCATATCAACTACATATCATCATCACAGCGTCATCACTGCATCGTCACAGCATCATCACTGCATCATCACAATATCATCAGAGCGTCTTCACAGCATCATCACAGCATCATCACTGCATCATCACAACATCATCACAGTGTCATAACAGCATCATCACTGCATCATCACTGCATCATCAGAGCATCATCACACCATCACCACTGCATCATCACAGCATCATCACAGTGTCATCACAGCATCATCACTGCATAATCACTGCATCATCAGAGCATCATCACACCATCATCACTGCATCATCACAGCATCATCACAGAGTCATCACAACAGAATCATAGCATCATCACAGCATCACAACATCATCATCGCAGCGTCATCACTGCATCAACACAGCATCATCACTGCATCATCACTGCATCATCACAGTATCTTCACTGCATCATCACACCATCATCACAGCATCATCACTGCATCATATCTGCATCATCACAGCATCATCACAGCGTCATCACACCATCATCACAGCATCATCACGGCATCATCAGACCATCTTCTCAGCATCATCACTGCATCATCACAGCGCCAACACAGTTTCATCACTGCATCATCACAGCATCATCACACCATCATCACATCATCATCCCAGTATCATCACAGCATAATCACTGCATCATCACAGCATCATCACTGCATCATCACATCATCATATGATGCAGTGATGATACTGTGATGATGCAGTGATGCAGTGATGCAACTCTGATGATGTTGTGATAATGTTGTGAAGATGCTCTGATGATGCTCTGATGACGCAGTGATGATTTTGTAATGACGCTGTGATGATGCATTTATGTTGCTGCGATGACACTGATGATGCAGTGACGCAGTGATGACACTGCGTTGATGTTGAGATAATGTTGTGAGGATGCTGTGATGATGCAGTCATGATGCTATGATGATGCTCAGATGATGCAATGATTATGCAGTGATGATGCTGTGATGACACTGTGATGATATTTTGTAGTTGATGTGATGATGCTCTGATGATGCAGTGATGATGCTGAGATGATGCAGTGATGATTGTGATGATACTGTGATGATGCTGTGATGATGCAGTGAGTAAGCTGTGATGATGCTCAGATGATGCTGTGATGATGCAGTGATGATGATGTGATTAAACAGTGATGATGCTGTGATGATGCTCAGATGATGCAGTGATTATACTGTGATGATGCTGTGATTATACTGTGATGATGCAGTGATGATTCTGAGATGATGCTGTGATGATGCAGTGATGATGCAGTGATGATGCAGTGATCATGCTGTGATGATGCTGATATAATGCTGTGATGATGCAATGATGATGCTGTGATGATTATCTGATGATGCAGTGATGATGCACTGATGATGCTGTGATGGTGGTGTGATGATGTTGTGATGATGTAGTGATGGTGCAGGGATGATGCTGTGATGATGCTGTGATGACTCTGTGGTGATGCTGTAATGATGCTGTGATGATGCAGTGATGATACTGTG
The DNA here is from genome assembly GCA_951411735.1 of Somateria mollissima. NCBI lineage: Eukaryota > Metazoa > Chordata > Aves > Anseriformes > Anatidae > Somateria > Somateria mollissima. The sequence goes on along the minus strand of CATOCB010000113.1, from coordinate 265,275 downwards.
ATGATGCTGTGATGACACTGTGATGATGTTGTGACGATGCTGCGATGATGCAGTGATGATACTGTGATGATGCAGTGATGACGCTGTGTTGATGTAGTGATGATGAAGTGATGATGCAGTGATGATGCTCTGATGATGCAGTGATGATGCTGAGATGATGCAGTGATGATGCTGTGATGATGCAGTGATAATGCTGTGATGATGCTGTGATGATGAAGTGATGATGATGTGATGATGTAGTGATGATGCTTTGATGATGCAGTGATGAATCTGTGATGGCGCTGTGATGATGCAGTGTGTAAGCAGTAATGATGCTGTGATGATGCTGAGATAATGCTGTGATGATGCAGTGGTTATGTTGTGATGATGCTGTGATGATGCTGTGATGATGCAGTGATGAAACTGTGGTGGCGCTGTGATGATGTTGTGATGATGCAGTGATGAAACTGTGGTGGCGCTGTGATGATGCAGTGATGATGGTGTGATGATGCTGAGAAGATACTCTGATGATGCCGTGATGATGATGTGATGATGCAGTGATTGTGCTGTTATGATGCTGTAATGATGCTGTGATGACGCTGTGATGATGCAGTGATGACGCTCTAATGATGCTGTGATGATGCAGTGATGATGCTGTGATTATGCTGTGATGATGCAGTGAGAAAGCAGTAATGATGCAGTGATGATGCTCAGATGATGCTGTGATGATGCAGTGATGATGATGTGATGATGCAGTGATGATGCAGTGATTTTGCTGTGATGATGCAGTGATGATACTGTGATGATGCTGTGATGATGCAGTAATTATGTTGTGATGATGCTGTGATGACACTGTGTTGACGCTGTGATGATGCAGTGATGATGCTGTGTTGATGAAGTGATGACGCTGCGATGATGATGTTTTGTTGCTGTGATAATGTTATGTTTATGTTTTTATGATGCAGTGATGATGTTGTGAAGATGCAGTGATGATGCTGCGATGACTGTTATGACGCTGTGATGATGCAGTGATGCAGTGATGATACTGTGATGATGTGATAATGTTGTGAAGATGCAGTAATGATGCTGTGATGATGCAGTGATTATGCAGTAAAGATGCTGTGATGATGGTGTGTTGTCGCAGTGATGACGCAGTGATGATGCTGTGATGATGCTGCGATGATATTGTGATGATGCTGTGATGATGCAGTTATTATGCAGTGATGATGCTGTGATGACACTGTGATGATGTTGTGTAGTTGATGTGATGATGCTGTGATGATGCACTGGTCATGCAGAGATGATGCAGTGATGATGCTCTGATGATGCAGTGATGATGCAGTGATGATGCTGTGATGACGCTGTGATGACGCTGCGATGATGCAGTGGTGATGCTGTGATTATGCTATGATTATGTTGTGATGATACTGTGATGATGCAGTGTTCACCATGTGATGATGCTGTGTTGATGCAGTGATGACGCTGCAATGATGATGTTTTGTTGCTGTGATAATGCTATGTTTATGTTTTTATGATGCAGTGATGATGCTGTGATGATGCTCTGGTGATACAGTGATGATGCAGTGATGGTGCTGTGATGACGCTGTGATGATGATGTGATGATGCTGTGATCATGCTTTGATGATACAGTGATGAAACTGTGATGGCGCTGTGATGATGCAGTGTGTAAGCAGTAATGATGTTGTGATGATGCTGAGATAATGCTGTGATGACGCAGTGGTTATGTAGTGATGATGCTGTGATGACGCTATGATGATGCAGTGATGATGCTGTGATGATGGTGTGATGATGCTGTGATGATGCAGTGATGAAACTGTGGTCGCGCTGTGATGATGCAGTGATGATGCTGTGATGATGCTGAGAAGATGCTCTGATGATGCCATGATGATGCAGTGATGATGCTGTGATGATACTGTGATGATGCTGTGATGATGCAGTGAGTAAGCAGTAATGATGCAGTCATGATGCTCAGATGATGCTGTGATGATGCTGATATAATGCTGTGATGATGCAGTGATTTTGCAGTGATGATGCTGTGATGACACTGTGATGATTTTGTGATGATGCTGTGATGATGCAGTGATGATATTGTGATGTTGCTGTGATGATGCAGTGATTATGTTGTGATGATGCAGTGATGACGCTGCGATGATGATGTTGTGATGCTGTGATGATGCTATGATTCTATTGTGATGACTCTGTGATGATGCTGTGATTATACTGTGATGATGCAGTGATGATGGTGTGATGATGCAGTGAGGATGCAGTGATTATGCAGTGATGATGCTGTGATGACACTGTGATGATGCTGTGACTATGCATTGATGATGCAGTGATGATGGTGTGATGATGCTGTGAAGACGCTCTGATGATGCTGTGATGATGCAATGATGATGCTGTGATGATGCAATGAAGATGCTGTGATGATTATCTGATGATGCAGTGATGATGCACTGATGATGCTGTGATGGTTGTGTGATGATGTTGTGATGATGTAGTGATGCTGCAGGGATGATGCTGTGATGATGCACTGATGATACTGTGATGATGCTGTGATGACACTGTGATGATGTTGTGACGATGCTGCGATGATGCAGTGATGATACTGTGATGTTGCTGTGATGATGCTGATATAATTCTGTGATGATGCAGTGATTATGCAGTGATGATGCTGTGATGACACTGTGATGATTTTGTGATGATGCTGTGATGATGCAGTGATGATACTGTGATGTTGCTGTGATGATGCAGTGATTATGTTGTGATGATGCAGTGATGACGCTGCGATGATGATGTTGTGATGCTGTGATGATGCTATGATTCTGTTGTGATGACTCTGTGATGATGATGTGATGATGCAGTGATTATGTTGTGATGATGCTGTGATGACACTGTGTTGACGCTGCGATGATGATGTTTTGTTGCTGTGATAATGTTATGTTTATGTTTTTATGATGCAGTGATGATGTTGTGATGATGCAGTGATGACGCTGCGATGACTGTTATGACGCTGTGATGATGCAGTGATGCAGTGATGATACTGTGATGATGTGATAATGTTGTGAAGATGCAGTAATGATGCTGTGATGATGCAGTGATTATGCAGTAATGATGCTGTGATGATGGTGTGTTGTCGCAGTGATGACGCAGTGATGATGCTGTGATGATGCCGCGATGATATTGTGATGATGCAGTGATGATGCTGTGATGATTCAGTTATTATGCAGTGATGATGCTGTGATGACACTGTGATGATGTTGTGTAGTTGATGTGATGATGCTGTGATGATGCACTGGTCATGCAGAGATGATGCAGTGATGATGCTCTGATGATGCAGTGATGATGCTGTGATGACGGTGTGATGACGCTGCGATGATGCAGTGGTGATGCTGTGATTATGCTATGATTATGTTGTGATGATACTGTGATGATGCAGTGTTCACCATGTGATGATGCTGTGTTGATGCAGTGATGACGCTGCAATGATGATGTTTTGTTGCTGTGATAATGCTATGTTTATGTTTTTATGATGCAGTGATGATGTTGTGATGATGCTGTGATGATGCTGTGATGATGCTCTGGTGATACAGTGATGATGCAGTGATGGTGCTGTGATGACGCTGTGATGATGATGTGATGATGCTGTGATCATGCTTTGATGATACAGTGATGAATCTGTGATGGCGCTGTGATGATGCAGTGTGTAAGCAGTAATGATGTTGTGATGATGCTGAGATAATGCTGTGATGATGCAGTGGTTATGTAGTGATGATGCTGTGATGACGCTATGATGATGCAGTGATGATGCTGTGATGACGCAGTGATGATGCAGTGATCACGCTGCGATGACACTGTGATGACACTGTGATGATGCACAGATGCTGTGATGACACTGTGATGATGCTGTGATGATGCTGTGATGACGCTCTGATGATGCTGTGATGATGCAGTGATGATGATGTGATGATGCAGTTATGATGCAATGATGATGTAGTGGTGATGCTCCGATGATGCAGTGATGATGCAGTAAGTAAGCAGTAATGATGCTGTGATGATGCTGTAATGAAGATGTTATTATGCAGTGATTACGCAGTCATGATGTTGTGATTATGCAGTGATGATGCTCTGATGATGCAGTCATGATGCAGTCATGATGCTGTGATGATGTAGTGATAATGCTATGATGACGCTGTGGTGATGCTGTAATGATTCTGTGATGATGCAGTGATGCAGTGATGACACTGTGATGATGTTGTGATAATGTTGTGAAGATGCTCTGATGATGCTCTGATGACGCAGTGATGATTTTGTAATGACGCTGTGATGATGCATTTATGTTACTGCGATGACACTGATGATGCAGTGACGCAGTGATGACACTGCGTTGATGTTGAGATAATGTTGTGAGGATGCTGTGATGATGCAGTCATGATGCTATGATGATGCTCAGATGATGCAGTGATGATGCAGTGATGATGCTGTGATGACACTGTGATGATATTTTGTAGTTGATGTGATGATGCTCTGATGATGCAGTGATGATGCTGAGATGATGCAGTGATGATTGTGATGATACTGTGATGATGCTGTGATGATGCAGTGAGTAAGCTGTAATGATGCTGTGATGATGCTCAGATGATGCTGTGATGATGCAGTGATGATGATGTGATTAAACATTGATGATGCTGTGATGATGCTCAGATGATGCAGTGATTATACTGTGATGATGCTGTGATGATGCTGTGATTATACTGTGATGATGCAGTGATGATGCAGTGAGGATGCTGTGATGATGCTGTGATGATGCAGTGATGATGCAGTGAGGATGCTGTGATGATGCAGTGATGATGCAGTGATCATGCTGTGATGATGCTGTGATGATGCTGATATAATGCTGTGATGATGCAGTGATGATACTGTGATGATGCAGTGATGATACTGTGATGTTGCTGTGATGATGCAGTGATTCTGTTGTGATGACTCTGTGATGATGTAGTGATGATGCCGTGATGATGCAGTGATGATGGTGTGATGATGCTCTGATGATGCAGTGATTATGCAGTGATGATGCTGTGATGACACTGCGATGATGCTGTGATGATGCATTGATGATGGTGTGATGATGCTGTGAAGACGCTCTGATGATGCTGTGATGATGCAGTGATAATGCTGTGATGATGCAATGATGATGCTGTGATGATTATCTGATGATGCAGTGATGATGCACTGATGATGCTGTGATGGTGGTGTGATGATGTTGTAATGATGTAGTGATGGTGCAGGGATGATGCTGTGATGATGCTGTGATGACTGTGGTGATGCTGTAATGATTCTGTGATGATGCAGTGATGATGCTGTGATGACACTGTGATGATGTTGTGATGATACTGCAATGATGCAGTGATGATACTGTGATGATGCAGTGATGACGCTGTGTTGATGTAGTGATGACGCTGCGATAATGATGTTGTGATGCTGTGATTATGCAGTGGTGATGGTGTGATGATGATGCTCTGATGATGCTGTTATGACTCTGTGATGATGTTGTGATGATGCAGTGATGATGCTGTGAAGACGCTCTGATGATTCTGTGATGATGCAGTGATGATGCTGTGATGATGCAATGATGATGCTGTGATGATTATCTGATGATGCAGCGATGATGCACTGATGATGCTGTGATGGTGGTGTGATGATGTTGTGATGATGTAGTGATGGTGCAGGGATGATGCTGTGATGATGCTGTGATGACTCTGTGGTGATGCTGTAATGATGCTGTGATGATGTAGTGATGATGCTGTGATGACATTGTGATGATGTTGTGACGATGCTGCGAAGATGCAGTGATGATACTGTGATGATGCAGTGATCATACTGTGATGATGCTGTGATGATGTTGATATAATTCTGTGATGATGCAGTGATTATGCAGTGATGATGCTGTGATGACACTGTGATGATTTTGTGATGATGCTGTGATGATGCAGTGATGATACTGTGATGTTGCTGTGATGATGCAGTGATTATGTTGTGATGATGCAGTGATGACGCTGCGATGATGATGTTGTGATGCTGTGATGATGCTATGATTCTGTTGTGATGACTCTGTGATGATGAGGTGATGATGCTGTGATGATGCAGTGATTATGCAGTGATGATGCTGTGATGACACCGTGATGATGCTGTGACGATGCAGTGATGATGCATTGATGATGGTGTGATGATGCTGTGAAGATGCTCTGGTGATGCTGTGATGACGCAGTGATGATGATGTGATGATATAGTGATGACGCTGTGATGATTATCTGATGATGCAGTGATGATGCAGTGATGATGCTCTGATGATGCAGTGATGATGTTTTGATGATGTAGTGATGGTGCAGGGATGATGCTGTGATGATGCAGTGATGACGCTGTGTTGATGTAGTGATGACGCTGCGATGATGATGTTGTGATGCTGCGATGATGCAGTGGTGATGCTATGATTATGTTGCGATGACTCTGTGATGATGCAGTGATGATGCTGTTATGACTCTGTGATGATGTTGTGATGATGCAGTGATGATGCAGTGATGATGCTGTGAAGACACTCTGATGATGCTGTGATGATGCAGTGATGATGCTGTGATGGTGGTGTGATGATGTTGTAATGATGTAGTGATGGTGCAGGGATGATGCTGTGATGATGCTGTGATGACTGTGGTGATGCTGTAATGATTCTGTGATGATGCAGTGATGATGCTGTGATGACACTGTGATGATGTTGTGATGATACTGCAATGATGCAGTGATGATACTGTGATGATGCAGTGATGACGCTGTGTTGATGTAGTGATGACGCTGCGATAATGATGTTGTGATGCTGTGATTATGCAGTGGTGATGGTGTGATGATGATGCTCTGATGATGCTGTTATGACTCTGTGATGATGTTGTGATGATGCAGTGATGATGCTGTGAAGACGCTCTGATGATTCTGTGATGATGCAGTGATGATGCTGTGATGATGCAATGATGATGCTGTGATGATTATCTGATGATGCAGCGATGATGCACTGATGATGCTGTGATGGTGGTGTGATGATGTTGTGATGATGTAGTGATGGTGCAGGGATGATGCTGTGATGATGCTGTGATGACTCTGTGGTGATGCTGTAATGATGCTGTGATGATGTAGTGATGATGCTGTGATGACATTGTGATGATGTTGTGACGATGCTGCGAAGATGCAGTGATGATACTGTGATGATGCAGTGATCATACTGTGATGATGCTGTGATGATGTTGATATAATTCTGTGATGATGCAGTGATTATGCAGTGATGATGCTGTGATGACACTGTGATGATTTTGTGATGATGCTGTGATGATGCAGTGATGATACTGTGATGTTGCTGTGATGATGCAGTGATTATGTTGTGATGATGCAGTGATGACGCTGCGATGATGATGTTGTGATGCTGTGATGATGCTATGATTCTGTTGTGATGACTCTGTGATGATGAGGTGATGATGCTGTGATGATGCAGTGATTATGCAGTGATGATGCTGTGATGACACCGTGATGATGCTGTGACGATGCAGTGATGATGCATTGATGATGGTGTGATGATGCTGTGAAGATGCTCTGGTGATGCTGTGATGACGCAGTGATGATGATGTGATGATATAGTGATGACGCTGTGATGATTATCTGATGATGCAGTGATGATGCACTGATGATGCTCTGATGATGCAGTGATGATGTTTTGATGATGTAGTGATGGTGCAGGGATGATGCTGTGATGATGCAGTGATGACGCTGTGTTGATGTAGTGATGACGCTGCGATGATGATGTTGTGATGCTGCGATGATGCAGTGGTGATGCTATGATTATGTTGCGATGACTCTGTGATGATGCAGTGATGATGCTGTTATGACTCTGTGATGATGTTGTGATGATGCAGTGATGATGCAGTGATGATGCTGTGAAGACACTCTGATGATGCTGTGATGATGCAGTGATGATGCTGTGATGATGCAATGATGATGCTGTGATGATTATCTGATGATGCAGTGATGATGCACTGATGATGCTGTGCTGGTGGTGTGATGATGTTGTGATGATGTAGTGATGGTGCAGGGATGATGCTGTGATGACTCTGTGGTGATGCTGTAATGATGCTGTGATGATGCAGTGATGATACTGTGATGATGCTGTGATGACACTGTGATGATGTTGTGACGATGCTGCGATGATGCAGTGATGATACTGTGATGATGCAGTGATGACGCTGTGTTGATGTAGTGATGACGCTGCGATGATGATGTTTTGTTGCTGTGATAATGCTATGTTTATGTTTTTATGATGCAGTGATGATGATGTGATGATGCAGTGATTTTGCTGTGATGATGCAGTGATGATACTGTGATGATGCTGTGATGATACTGTGATGATGATGTGATGATGCAGTGATGATGGTGTGGTGATGATGTGATGACGCTGTGATGATGATGTGATGATGCAGTGATGACACTGTGTTGATGCAGTGATGACGCTGCGATGATGATGTTTTGTTGCTGTGATAATGCTATGTTCATGTTTTTATGATGCAGTGATTATGTTGTGATGATGGTGTGATGTTGGTGTGATGATGCTCTAGTGATGCAGTGATGATGCAGTGATGGTGCTGTGATGACACTGTGATAATGCTGTGATGATGAAGTGATGATGATGTGATGATATAGTGATGATGCTTTGATGATGCAGTGATGAATCTGTGATGGCGCTGTGATGATGCAGTGTGTAAGCAGTAATGATGCTGTGATGATGCTGAGATAATGCTGTGATGATGCAGTGGTTATGTTGTGATGATGCTGTGATGACACTGTGATGATGCTATGATGATGCTGTGATGATGCAGTGATGAAACTGTGGTGGCGCTGTGATGATGCTGTGATGATGCTGTGATGATGCAGTGATGAAACTGTGGTGGCGCTGTGATGATGCAGTGATGATGGTGTGATGATGCTGAGAAGATACTCTGATGATGCCGTGATGATGATGTGATGATGCAGTGATTGTGCTGTTATGATGCTGTAATGATGCTGTGATGACGCTGTGATGATGCAGTGATGACGCTCTAATGATGCTGTGATGATGCAGTGATGATGCTGTGATGACGCTGTGATGATGCAGTGAGAAAACAGTAATGATGCAGTGATGATGTTCAGATGATGCTGTGATGATGCAGTGATGATGATGTGATGATGCAGTGATGATGCAGTGATGATACTGTGATGATGCTGTGATGATGCAGTAATTATGTTGTGATGATGCTGTGATGACACTGTGTTGACGCTGTGATGATGATGTGATGATGCAGTGATGATGCTGTGTTGATGCAGTGATGACGCTGCGATGATGATGTTTTGTTGCTGTGATAATGTTATGTTTATGTTTTTATGATGCAGTGATGATGTTGTGATGATGCAGTGATGACGCTGTGATGATGCAGTGATGCAGTGATGATACTGTGATGATGTGATAATGTTGTGAAGATGCAGTAATGATGCTGTGATGATGCAGTGATTATGCAGTAATGATGCTGTGATGATGGTGTGATGACGCAGTGATGATGCTGTGATGATGCTGCGATGATATTGTGATGATGCAGTGATGATGCTGTGATGATGCAGTTATTATGCAGTGATGATGCTGTGATGACACTGTGATGATGTTGTGTAGTTGATGTGATGATGCTGTGATGATGCACTGGTCATGCAGAGATGATGCAGTGATGATGCTGTGATGACGCTGCGATGATGCAGTGGTGATGCTGTGATTATGCTATGATTATGTTGTGATGATACTGTGATGATGCAGTGTTCACCATGTGATGATGCTGTGTTGATGCAGTGATGACGCTGCAATGATGATGTTTTGTTGCTGTGATAATGCTATGTTTATGTTTTTATGATGCAGTGATGATGTTGTGATGATGCTGTGATGATGCTGTGATGATGCTGTGATGATGATGTGATGATGCTGTGATCATGCTTTGATGATACAGTGATGAAACTGTGATGGCGCTGTGATGATGCAGTGTGTAAGCAGTAATGATGTTGTGATGATGCTGAGATAATGCTGTGATGATGCAGTGGTTATGTAGTGATGATGCTGTGATGACGCTATGATGATGCAGTGATGATGCTGTGATGATGCAGTGATGATGGTGTGATGATGCTGTGATGATGCAGTGATGAAACTGTGGTCGCGCTGTGATGATGCAGTGATGATGCTGTGATGATACTGAGAAGATGCTCTGATGATGCCATGATGATGCAGTGATGATGCTGTGATGATACTGTGATGATGCTGTGATGATGCAGTGAGTAAGCAGTAATGATGCAGTCATGATGCTCAGATGATGCTCAGATGATGCTGTGATGATGCTGATATAATGCTGTGATGATGCAGTGATTTTGCAGTGATGATGCTGTGATGACACTGTGATGATTTTGTGATGATGCTGTGATGATGCAGTGATGATATTGTGATGTTGCTGTGATGATGCAGTGATTATGTTGTGATGATGCAGTGATGACGCTGCGATGATGATGTTGTGATGCTGTGATGATGCTATGATTCTGTTGTGATGACTCTGTGATGATGCTGTGATTATACTGTGATGATGCAGTGATGATGGTGTGATGATGCAGTGAGGATGCAGTGATTATGCAGTGATGATGCTGTGATGACACTGTGATGATGCTGTGACTATGCATTGATGATGCAGTGATGATGGTGTGATGATGCTGTGAAGACGCTCTGATGATGCTGTGATGATGCAATGATGATGCTGTGGTGATGCAATGATGATGCTGTGATGATTATCTGATGATGCAGTGATGATGCACTGATGATGCTGTGATGGTGGTGTGATGATGTTGTGATGATGTAGTGATGGTGCAGGGATGATGCTGTGATGATGCTGTGATGACACTGTGATGATGTTGTGACGATGCTGCGATGATGCTGTGATGATACTGTGATGATGCAGTGATGACGCTGTGTTGATGTAGTGATGACGCTGCGATGATGATGTTGTGATGCTCTGATGATGCAGTGGTGATGCTATGATTATGTTGCGATGACTCTGTGATGATGCAGTGATGATGCTGTTATGACTCTGTGATGATGCTGTGATGATGCAGTGATGACGCTGTGACGATGCAGTGATGACGCTCTAATGATGCTGTGATGATGCAGTGATGATGATGTGATGATGCAGTTAGAAAGCAGTAATGATGCAGTGATGATGCTCAGATGATGCTGTGATGATGCAGTGATGATACTGTGATGATGCTGTGATGATGCAGTGATTATGTTGTGATGATGCTGTGATGACACTGTGTTGACGCTGTGATGATGCAGTGATGATGCTGTGTTGATGCAGTGATGACGCTGCGATGATGATGTTTTGTTGCTGTGATAATGTTATGTTTATGTTTTTATGATGCAGTGATGATGTTGTGATGATGCAGTGATGACGCTGCGATGACTGTTATGACGCTGTGATGATGCAGTGATGCAGTAATGATACTGTGATGATGTGATAATGTTGTGAAGATGCAGTAATGATGCTGTTATGATGCAGTGATGATGCAGTAATGATGCTGTGATGATGGCGTGATGTCGCAGTGATGACGCAGTGATGATGCTGTGATGATGCTGCGATGATATTGTGATGATGCAGTGATGATGCTGTGATGATGCAGTTATTATGCAGTGATGATGCTGTGATGACACTGTGATGATGTTGTGTAGTTGATGTGATGATGCTGTGATGATGCACTGGTCATGCAGAGATGATGCAGTGATGCTCTGATGATGCAGTGATGATGCTGTGATGACGCTGTGATGACGCTGTGATGACGCTGCGATGATGCAGTGGTGATGCTGTGATTATGCTATGATTATGTTGTGATGATACTGTGATGATGCAGTGTTCACCATGTGATGATGCTGTGTTGATGCAGTGATGACGCTGCAATGATGATGTTTTGTTGCTGTGATAATGCTATGTTTATGTTTTTATGATGCAGTGATGATGTTGTGATGATGCTGTGATGATGGTGTGATGATGCTCTGGTGATGCAGTGATGGTGCTGTGATGACGCTGTGATTATGAAGTGATGATGATGTGATGATGCTGTGATCATGCTTTGATGATGCAGTGATGAAACTGTGATGGCGCTGTGATGATGCAGTGTGTAAGCAGTAATGATGTTGTGATGATGCTGAGATAATGCCATGATGATGCAGTGGTTATGTTGTGATGATGTTGTGATGACGCTATGATGATGCAGTGATGATGCTGTGATGATGCAGTGATGATGGTGTGATGATGCTGTGATGATGCAGTGATGAAACTGTGGTGGCGCTGTGATGATGCAGTGATGATGCTCTGAAGATGCTGAGAAGATGCTCTGATGATGCCGTGAAGATGCAGTGATGATGCTGTGATGATGATGCGATGACTATGTGATGATGCAGTGATTATGCAGTGATGATGCTGTGATGATACTGTGATGATGCAGTGAGTAAGCAGTAATGATGCAGTGATGATGCAGTGATGATGCTGTCATGATGCTCTGATGATGGTGTGATGATGCTGTGATGATGCTGTGATGACGCTGCGATGATGCAGTGGTAATGCTGTGATTATGCTATGATTATGTTGTGATGATACTGTGATGATGCAGTGTTCACCATGCGATGATGCTGTGATGATGCAGTGATGATGCTGTGATGACACTGTGATGATGAAGTGATGATGGTTTGATGATGCTATGATGATGCAGTGATGATACATTGATGATGCTATGATGATGCCTTGATGATGATGTGATGATGCAGTGATGATGATGTGATGATGCAGTGATGATGCTATGATGATGCTGTGATGATGCTTTGATGATTCTGTGATGATGCAGTAAGTAAGCAGTAATGATGCTGTGATGATGCTGTGATGAGTGCGTGATGATGTTGTTATGAAGATGTGATGACGCTGTGAAGACGCCGTTATGATGCTGTGATGATTCTCTGATGATGCTGTGATGACGCTGTGGTGATGCTGTAATGATGTTGTGATGATGCAGTGATTATGCAGTGATGATGCTGTGATGATGGTGTGATGTCGCAGTGAGAGATGATGCTGTGATGATACTGTGATGATGCTGTGATGATGCAGTGAGTAAGCAGTAATGATGCTGTGATGATGGTGTGATGATGCTGTGATGATGCAGTAAAGATGCTGTGATAATGCAGTGATGATGCTGTGATGATGCAGTGATGATGCAGTGAGTAATCTGTAATGATGCTGTGATGATGGTGTGATGATGCTGTGATGATGCAGTGATTATGCAGTGATGATGCTGTGATGATGCAGTGATGATGATGTGATTATACAGTGATGATGCTGTGATGATGCAGTGATGATGTTGTGATGATGCAGTGATGATGCAGTGGTGATGGTGTGATGATGCTCTGATTATGTAGTGATTATGCAGTGATGATGCTGTGATGACTCTGTGATGATGCAGTGATCATGCTGTGACTATGCAGTGATGATGCTGTGATGATGCACTGTTGACCATGCGATGATGCTGTGATGAGGCAGTGATGAAGCAGTTAAGATGCTGTGATGATGCTCTGATGACACTCTGATGATGCTGTGACGATGCAGTGATGATGCTGTGATGATGCAGTGATGATGCTATGATGATGCAATGATGATGCTCTGATGACGCTGTGATGATGCAGTAATAAGCAGTAATGATACTGTGATGATGCAGTGATGATGCTGTGTTGATGCAGTGATGATGCAGTGATTATGCTGTGATGATGGTGTGATGATGCAGTGATTATACAGTGATGATGCTCTGATGACGCTGTGAAGACGCAGTTATGATGCTGTGATGACACTGTGATGATGCTTTGATGATACAGTGATTATGCAGTGATGATGCAGTGATGACACTGTGATGATGTTGTGTAGATGATGTGATGACGCTGCGATGACACTGTGATGACGCTGTGATGATGCACTGATGCTGTGATGACACTGTGATGATGCTGTGATGACGCTGTGTTGATGTAGTGATGATGCTGCGATGATGATGTTGTGATGCTCTGATGATGCAGTGGTGATGCTATGATTATGTTGCGATGACTCTGTGATGATGCAGTGATGATGCTGTTATGACTCTGTGATGATGCTGTGATGATGCAGTGATGATGCAGTGATGATGCTGTGAAGACGCTCTGATGATGCTGTGATGATGCTGTGATGATGCAATGATGATGCTGTGATGATTATCTGATGATGCAGTGATGATGCACTGATGATGCTGTGATGGTGGTGTGATGATGTTTTGATGATGTAGTGATGGTGCAGGGATGATGCTGTGATGATGCTGTGATGACTCTGTGGTGATGCTGTAATGATGCTGTGATGATGCTGTGATGATACTGTGATGATGCTGTGATGACACTGTGATGATGTTGTGACGATGCTGCGATGATGCAGTGATGATACTGTGATGATGCAGTGATGACGCTGTGTTGATGTAGTGATGACGCTGCGATGATGATGTTTTGTTGCTGTGATAATGCTATGTTTATGTTTTTATGATGTAGTGATGATGATGTGATGATGCAGTGATTTTGCTGTGATGATGCAGTGATGATACTGCGATGATGCTGTGATGATACTGTGATGATGATGTGATGATGCAGTGATGATGGTGTGGTGATGATGTGATGACGCTGTGACGATGATGTGATGATGCAGTGATGACGCTGTGTTGATGCAGTGATGACGCTGCGATGATGATGTTTTGTTGCTGTGATAATGCTATGTTTATGTTTTTATGATGCAGTGATGATGGTGTGATGTTGGTGTGTTGATGCTCTGGTGATGCAGTGATGATGCAGTGATGGTGCTGTGATGACACTGTGATAATGCTGTGATGATGATGTGATGATGTAGTGATGATGCTTTGATGATGCAGTGATGAATCTGTGATGGCGCTGTGATGATGCAGTGTGTAAGCAGTAATGACACTGTGATGTTGCTATGATGATGCTGTGATGATGCAGTGATGAAACTGTGGTGGCGCTGTGATGATGCTGTGATGATGCAGTGTTGAAACTGTGGTGGCGCTGTGATGATGCAGTGATGATGGTGTGATGATGCTGAGAAGATACTCTGATGATGCCGTGATGATGATGTGATGATGATGTGATGATGCAGTGATTGTGCTGTTATGATGCTGTAATGATGCTGTGATGACGCTGTGATGATGCAGTGATGACGCTCTAATGATGCTGTGATGATGCAGTGATGATACTGTGATGATGCTGTGATGATGCAGTGATTATGTTGTGATGATGCTGTGATGACACTGTGATGATAATGTGATGATGCAGTGATGATGGTGTGGTGATGATGTGATGACGCAGTGATTATGAAGTGTTGACGCTGTGATGATGATGTGATGATGCAGTGATGATGCTGTGTTGATGCAGTGATGACGCTGCGATGATGATGTTTTGTTGCTGTGATAATGTTATGTTTATGTTTTTCTGATGCAGTGATGATGTTGTGATGATGCAGTGATGACGCTGCGATGACTGTTATGACGCTGTGATGATGCAGTGATGCAGTGATGATACTGTGATGATGTGATAATGTTGTGAAGATGCAGTAATGATGCTGTGATGATGCAGTGATTATGCAGTAATGATGCTGTGATGATGGTGTGATGTCGCAGTGATGACGCAGTGATGATGCTGTGATGATACTGTGATGATGCTGTGATGATGCTGTGAGTAAGCAGTAATGATGCAGTGATGATGCTCAGATGATGCTCAGATGATGCTGTGATGATGGTGTGATGATGCTGTGATGACGCAGTGATGATGCTGTGATGACGCTGCGACGATGCAGTGGTGATGCTTTGATTATGCTATGATTATGTTGTGATGATACTGTGATGATGCAGTGTTCACCATGCGATGATGCTGTGATGATGCAGTGATGATGCTGTGATGACACTGTGATGATGCAGTGATGATGGTGTGATGATGCTATGATGATGCAGTGATGATGCTCAGATGGTGCTGTGATGATGCTCTGATGATGGTGTGATTTTGCTGTGATGATGCAGTGATGATGCTGTGATGACACTGTGATGATGCAGTGATGATGGTTTGATGATGCTATGATGATGCAGTGATGATGCAGTGATGATGCAGAGATGATGCAGTGATGATGCTGTGATGATGCAGTGATGATGATGTGATGATGCAGTGATGATGCAGCGATGATGCTATGATGATGGTGTGATGATGCTTTGATGATGCTGTGATGATGCAGTAAGTAAGCTGTAATGATGCTGTGATGATGCTGTGATGAGTGCGTGATGATGTTGTTATGAAGATGTGATGACGCTGTGAAGACGCAGTGATGATGCTATGATGATTCTCTGATGAGGCTGTGATGACGCTGTGGTGATGCTGTAATGATGTTGTGATGATGCTGTGATTATGCAGTCATGATGCTATGATGACGCGGTGATGATGGAGTGAGTAAGCAGTAATGATGCTGTGATGATGGTGTGATGATGCTGTGATGATGCAGTAAAGATGCTGTGATAATGCAGTGATGATGCTGTGATGATGCAGTGATGATGCAGTGAGTAATCTGTAATGATGCTGTGATGATGGTGTGATGATACTGTGATGATGCAGTGATTATGCAGTGATGATGCTGTGATGATGCAGTGATGACGATGTGATTATACAGTGATGATGCTGTGATGATGCAGTGATGATGCTGTGTTGGTGCACTGATGATGCAGTGATGATGCAGTTATTATGCTGTGTTGATGGTGTGATGATGCAGTGATGATGCTGTGATGATGCAATGATGATGCTGTGATGATTATCTGATGATGCAGTGATGATGCACTGATGATGCTGTGATGGTGGTGTGATGATGTTTTGATGATGTAGTGATGGTGCAGGGATGATGCTGTGATGATGCTGTGATGACTCTGTGGTGATGCTGTAATGATGCTGTGATGATGCTGTGATGATACTGTGATGATGCTGTGATGACACTGTGATGATGTTGTGACGATGCTGCGATGATGCAGTGATGATACTGTGATGATGCAGTGATGACGCTGTGTTGATGTAGTGATGACGCTGCGATGATGATGTTTTGTTGCTGTGATAATGCTATGTTTATGTTTTTATGATGTAGTGATGATGATGTGATGATGCAGTGATTTTGCTGTGATGATGCAGTGATGATACTGCGATGATGCTGTGATGATACTGTGATGATGATGTGATGATGCAGTGATGATGGTGTGGTGATGATGTGATGACGCTGTGACGATGATGTGATGATGCAGTGATGACGCTGTGTTGATGCAGTGATGACGCTGCGATGATGATGTTTTGTTGCTGTGATAATGCTATGTTTATGTTTTTATGATGCAGTGATGATGGTGTGATGTTGGTGTGTTGATGCTCTGGTGATGCAGTGATGATGCAGTGATGGTGCTGTGATGACACTGTGATAATGCTGTGATGATGATGTGATGATGTAGTGATGATGCTTTGATGATGCAGTGATGAATCTGTGATGGCGCTGTGATGATGCAGTGTGTAAGCAGTAATGACACTGTGATGTTGCTATGATGATGCTGTGATGATGCAGTGATGAAACTGTGGTGGCGCTGTGATGATGCTGTGATGATGCAGTGTTGAAACTGTGGTGGCGCTGTGATGATGCAGTGATGATGGTGTGATGATGCTGAGAAGATACTCTGATGATGCCGTGATGATGATGTGATGATGATGTGATGATGCAGTGATTGTGCTGTTATGATGCTGTAATGATGCTGTGATGACGCTGTGATGATGCAGTGATGACGCTCTAATGATGCTGTGATGATGCAGTGATGATACTGTGATGATGCTGTGATGATGCAGTGATTATGTTGTGATGATGCTGTGATGACACTGTGATGATAATGTGATGATGCAGTGATGATGGTGTGGTGATGATGTGATGACGCAGTGATTATGAAGTGTTGACGCTGTGATGATGATGTGATGATGCAGTGATGATGCTGTGTTGATGCAGTGATGACGCTGCGATGATGATGTTTTGTTGCTGTGATAATGTTATGTTTATGTTTTTATGATGCAGTGATGATATTGTGATGATGCAGTGATGACGCTGCGATGACTGTTATGACGCTGTGATGATGCAGTGATGCAGTGATGATACTGTGATGATGTGATAATGTTGTGAAGATGCAGTAATGATGCTGTGATGATGCAGTGATTATGCAGTAATGATGCTGTGATGATGGTGTGATGTCGCAGTGATGACGCAGTGATGATGCTGTGATGATACTGTGATGATGCTGTGATGATGCAGTGAGTAAGCAGTAATGATGCAGTGATGATGCTCAGATGATGCTCAGATGATGCTGTGATGATGGTGTGATGATGCTGTGATGACGCAGTGATGACGCTGCGACGATGCAGTGGTGATGCTTTGATTATGCTATGATTATGTTGTGATGATACTGTGATGATGCAGTGTTCACCATGCGATGATGCTGTGATGATGCAGTGATGATGCTGTGATGACACTGTGATGATGCAGTGATGATGGTGTGATGATGCTATGATGATGCAGTGATGATGCTCAGATGATGCTGTGATGATGCTCTGATGATGGTGTGATTTTGCTGTGATGATGCAGTGATGATGCTGTGATGACACTGTGATGATGCAGTGATGATGGTTTGATGATGCTATGATGATGCAGTGATGATGCAGTGATGATGCAGAGATGATGCAGTGATGATGCTGTGATGATGCAGTGATGATGATGTGATGATGCAGTGATGATGCAGCGATGATGCTATGATGATGGTGTGATGATGCTTTGATGATGCTGTGATGATGCAGTAAGTAAGCTGTAATGATGCTGTGATGATGCTGTGATGAGTGCGTGATGATGTTGTTATGAAGATGTGATGACGCTGTGAAGACGCAGTGATGATGCTATGATGATTCTCTGATGAGGCTGTGATGACGCTGTGGTGATGCTGTAATGATGTTGTGATGATGCTGTGATTATGCAGTCATGATGCTATGATGACGCGGTGATGATGGAGTGAGTAAGCAGTAATGATGCTGTGATGATGGTGTGATGATGCTGTGATGATGCAGTAAAGATGCTGTGATAATGCAGTGATGATGCTGTGATGATGCAGTGATGATGCAGTGAGTAATCTGTAATGATGCTGTGATGATGGTGTGATGATACTGTGATGATGCAGTGATTATGCAGTGATGATGCTGTGATGATGCAGTGATGACGATGTGATTATACAGTGATGATGCTGTGATGATGCAGTGATGATGCTGTGTTGGTGCACTGATGATGCAGTGATGATGCAGTTATTATGCTGTGTTGATGGTGTGATGATGCAGTGATGATGCTGTGATGATGCAATGATGATGCTGTGATGATTATCTGATGATGCAGTGATGATGCACTGATGATGCTGTGATGGTGGTGTGATGATGTAGTGATGGTGCAGGGATGATGCTGTGATGATGCTGTGATGACTCTGTGGTGATGCTGTAATGATGCTGTGATGATGCTGTGATGACACTGTGATGATGTTGTGATGATGCTGCGATGATGCTGTGATGATGCAGTGATGACGCTG
Organism: Somateria mollissima; assembly: GCA_951411735.1. NCBI lineage: Eukaryota > Metazoa > Chordata > Aves > Anseriformes > Anatidae > Somateria > Somateria mollissima. The sequence goes on along the minus strand of CATOCB010000113.1, from coordinate 245,460 downwards.
TGTTGATGTAGTGATGACGCTGCGATGATGATGTTGTGATGATGCAGTGATGATGCAGTGGTGATGGTGTGATGATGCTGTGATGATGCAGTGATTATGCAGTGATGATGCTGTGATGACTCTGTGATGATGCAGTGATCATGCAGTGATCATGCTGAGGAGACGCCTCCAGAGGCTGTGAGATTGTGCTTCGTCTGCAATTGCTTTGTCAATGCCTGCGTCTCTAGCAAGGGATCCCAGCTGTCTGGCTTCCCTGCCGTCTAATTCCACACAATTGGCTCCAGTGTCCCAGCACCGAAGCAGCCAGGTGACAAGCTGCTCACCTATACAGCGACCAAAATCTTTTCGCACATCTCGTAGCTCACGCTCGTATAGGTTTCGGGTAGTTACTGTTGATTTTTCGGCATCCTCATCTTCCTCCTCCTGAATCCCTGATGGCCCAGCATCGTCGTCTCTATACTTAGATTTGGCAGAAGACTCTCTGCGTTCTAAACGACTTGAATCTCTATACCATTTTTTCACCTTCTCTACAGGGGCAGCTTGCACTGCTACAGCTCTTTTCTCTGACCCCGTTACAGGGTCTGCCACAGGGATTGGAATACCCTCTGCAGGGTCAACTTGCACTGCTACAGCTCGTTTCTCTGACCCCGTTACAGGGTCCAAAGTATAGAGTCGACGATGTTACTGAATACAAATACCAAGTTAGAGTCATGACCAGATATTTCATCGTCTCATAAGCCACTGTTACAACACACAGTACCACAATGATCTGAAACCAGGGCCCAGAGAGGATAAACAACATGACAGAGAGCACATACGGAAAATAATGTGCTATAATACTCAATTTGGAAAACAGGCGCAGCAGACTTGAGATTAAAGCAATCAGCATTATGACAAGTGACTATTAAGCGGGTCTAATACTTATACCAATTTTAGTTTAACACACTCTGATCAGATCTGCCGTTATCTCAACCTTTCGAGCCCCACGTTGGGCGCGAAAAAGGACTGTCGTGGTTTAACCCGGCCGGCAGCTAAACACCACACAGCCGTTCGCTCACCCTCCCCCCTCCCTCTCTGGGACGGGGGAGAGAAATGGAAAGTGAAGCCCGTGAGTTGAGATAAAGACAGTTTAATAAGACTGGAAAATAATAATAATAATAATAATAATAATAATAATAATAATAATGCAATGATGATAATATTACTACTATTAATAATGTGTACAAACAAGTGATGCACAATGCAATTGCTCACCACCCGCTGACCGATGCCCAGCCTAACCCCGAGCAGTCCGGCCCCCCTCCCCCGGCTAGCCACCCCTATATATTGTTTGGCATGACATCAGATGGTATGGAATACCTCTTTGGCTAGTTTGGGTCACCTGTCCTAGGTCTGTCCCCTCCCAGCTCTTGCTGCACCCCCAGCCTGCCCGTTGGCAGGACAGAGCAAGAAGCTGAGATGTCCTTGGCTTAGTATAAGCACTGTTCTGCAACAATTAAAACATCAGGGTGTTATCAGCACTCTTCTCCTCCTAAGCCAAAACATAGCATTCTACCAGCTACTAGGAAGAAAATTAACTCTGTTCTAACTGAAACCAGGACAAATGATGACGCTGTAATGATTATATGATGATGCAGTGATGATGCATTGATGATGCTGTGATGATGTAGTGATGATGCAGGGATGATGTTGTGATGATGCTGTGATGACTCTGTGGTGATGCTGTAATGATTCTGTGATGATGCTGTGATGACACTGTGATGATGTTGTGATGATACTGCGATGATGCAGTGATGATACTGTGATGATGCAGTGATGACGCTGTGTTGATGTAGTGATGACGCTGCGATGATGATGTTGTGGTGCTGTGATGATGCAGTGGTGATGGTGTGATGATGATGCTCTGATGATGCAGTGATGATGCTGTGCAGGCGCTCTGATGATGCTGTGATGATGCAGTGATGATGCTGTGATGATGCTGTGATGATTATCTGATGATGCAGTGATGATGCACTGATGATGCTGTGATGGTGGTGTGATGATGTAGTGATGGTGCAGGGATGATGCTGTCATGATGCTGTGATGACTCTGTGGTGATGCTGTAATGATGCTGTGATGATGCAGTGATGATATTGTGATGATGCAGTGATGACGCTGTGTTGATGTAGTGATGACGCTGCGATGATGATGTTGTGATGATGCAGTGATGATGCAGTGGTGATGCAGTGGTGATGGTGTGATGATGCTCTGATTATGCAGTGATGATGCTGTGATGATTCTGTGATGATGCAGTGATGATGCAGTGATCATGCTGTGATGATGCTGTGATGACACTCTGATGATGCACTGATGATGCTGTGACTATGCAGTGATGATGCTGTGATGATGCAGTGTTGACCATGCGATGATGCTGTGATGAGGCAGTGATGAAGCAGTTAAGATGCTGTGATGATGCTCTGATGACACTCTGATGATGCTGTGATGATGCAGTGATGATGCTGTGATGATGCTCTGATGATGCTCTGATGACGCTGTGATGATGCAGTAATAAGCAGTAATGATGCTGTGATGATGCTTTGATGATGCAGTGATTATGCAGTGATGATGGTGTGATGACGGTCTAATGATGCTGTGATGATGCAGTGATGATTCTGTGTTGATGCAGTGATGATGCAGTGATTATGCTGTGATGATGGTGTGATGATGCAGTGATTATGCAGTGATGATGCTCTGATGACGCTCTAATCATGCTCTGATGATGCTGTGATGATGATGTGATGATGCTTTGATGATGCAGGGATGATGCAGTGATGACGCTGTGAAGATGCAGTTATGATGCTGTGATGACGCTGTGATGATGCTTTGATGATACAGTGATTATGCAGTGATGATGCTGTGATGAAACTGTGATGATGTTGTGTAGATGATGTGATGACGCTGTGATGATGCTGTGATAATGCAGTTTTGACCATGCGATGATGCTGTGATGATGCAGTGATGACGCTGCGATGACACTGTGATGACGCTGTGATGATGCACTGATGCTGTGATGACACTGTGATGATGCTGTGATGATGCTCTGATGATGCTGTGATGATGCAGTGATGATGATGTGATGATGCAGTTATGATGCAATGATGATGTAGTGGTGATGTTCTGATGATGCAGTGATGATGCAGTAAGCAAGCAGTAATGATGCTGTGATGATGCTGTGATGAAGATGTGATTATGCAGTGATTACGCAGTCATGATGTTGTGATGATGCAGTGATGATGCTCTGATAATGCAGTCCTGATGCAGTCATGATGCTGTGATGATGTAGTGATAATGCTATGATGACGCTGTGGTGATGCTGTAATGATTCTGTGATGATGCAGTGATGATACTGTGATGATGCAGTGATGCAGTGATGACACTGTGATGATGTTGTGATAATGTTGTGAAGATGCTCTGATGATGCTCTGATGACGCAGTGATGATTTTGTAATGACGCTGTGATGATGCATTTATGTTGCTGCGATGACACTGTGAAGACGCTGTGATGATGCAGTGATGCAGTGATGACACTGCGTTGATGTTGTGATAATGTTGTGATGATGCTGTGATGATGCAGTCATGATGCTGTGATGATGCTCTGATGATGCAGTGATGATGCTGAGATGATGCAATGATGATTCAGTGATGATACTGTGGTGATGTTGTGATGATGCAGTGAGTAAGCTGTAATGATGCTGTGATGATGCTCAGATGATGCTGTGATGATGCAGTGATGATGATGTGATTGAACAGTGATGATGCTGTGATGATTCTCAGATGATGCAGTGATAATACTGTGATGATACCGTGATGATGCAGTGATGATACTGTGATGATGCTGTGATGATACTGTGATGATGCAGTGATTATGTTGTGATGATGCTGTGATGGCACTGTGATGATATTTTGATGATGCAGTGATGATGCTGTGATGATGCAGTGATGATGGTGTGATGATGCAGTGATGATGGTGTGGTGATGATGTGATGACGCAGTGATGACGCTGTGTTGACGCAGTGATGATGCTGCGATGATGATGTTTTGTTGCTGTGATAATGCTATGTTTATGTTTTTATGATGCAGTGATGATGTTGTGATGATGCTGTGATGATGGTGTGATGATGCTCTGGTGATGCAGTGATGATGCAGTGATGGTGCTGTGATGATGCTGTGATGATGATGTGATGATGCTTTGATGATGCAGTGATGAAACTGTGATGGCGCTGTGATGATGCAGTGTGTAAGCAGTAATGATGCTGTGATGATGCTGAGATAATGCTGTGATGATGCAGTGGTTATGTTGTGATGATGCTGTGATGACACTGTGATGATGCTATGATGATGCTGTGATTATGCTGTGATGATGCAGTGATGAAACTGTGGTGGCGCTGTGATGATGTCGTGATGATGCTGAGAAGATGCTCTGATGATGCCGTGATGATGATGTGATGATGCAGTGAATATGCAGTGATGATGCTGTGATGATGCTGTAATGATTATGTGATGACGCAGTGATTATGCAGTGATGATTCTCTGATGACACTGTGATGATGCAGTGAGTATGCAGTAATGACTCTCTGATGATGCTCAGATCATGCTCTGATGATGCTGTGAAGATGTTGTGATGATGCTGTAATGATGCTGTGATGATACAGTGATGATACTGTGATGATGCAGTGATGCAGTGATGACACTGTGATGATGTTGAGATAATGTTGTGAAGATGCTCTGATGATGCTCTGATGACAAAGTGATGATTTTGCAATGACGCTGTGATGATGCAGTTATGTTGCTGCTATGAGAATGTGATAACGCTGTGATGATGCAGTGACGCAGTGATGACACTGCGTTGATGTTGTGATAATGTTGTGAGGATGCTGTGATGATGCAGTCATGATGCTATGATGATGCTCAGATGATGCAGTCATTATGCAGTGATGATGCTGTGATGACATTATGATGATATTTTGTAGTTGATGTGATGATGCTCTGATGATGCAGTGATGATGATGTGATTAAACAGTGATGATGCTGAGATGATGCTGTGATTATTCAGTGATGATGCAGTGACGATGCAGTGATGATGGTGTGATGATGCAGTGATCATGCTGTGATGAAGCAGTGATGATACTGTGATGACGCTGTGATGATGTAGTAAGTAAGCAGCAATGATGCTGTTATGATGCTGATATAACGCTGTGATGATGCAGTGATTATGCAGTGATGATGCTATGATGACACAGAGATGATGTGATGATTCTGTGATGACGCTGTGATGATGTTGTGATGATGCTGTGATGATGCAGTGATGATACTGTGATGATGCTGAAATGATGCTGTGATGATGCAGTGATGATGATGTGATGATTCAGTGATTATGCAGTGATGATGCTGTGATGATGCAGTGATTATGCAGTGATGATACTGTGATGATGCTGTGATGATGCAGTAAGTAAGCAGTGATGATGCTGTGATGATGCTGTGATGAGTGCGTGATGATGTTGTTATGAAGATGTGATGATGCAGTGATGACGCTGTGAAGACGCAGTTATGATGCTGTGATGATTCTCTGATGATGCTGTGATGACGCTGTGGTGATGCTGTAATGATGTTGTGATGATGCAGTGATTATGCAGTGATGATTCTCTGATGACGCGGTGATGATGCAGTGAGTAAGCAGTAATGATGCTGTGATGATGGTGTGATGATGCAGTAAAGATGCTGTGATAATGCAGTGATGATGCTGTGATGACGCTGTGATGATGCAGTGAGTAATCTGTGATGATACTGTGATGATGCTGTGATGATGCAGAGATGCTGCAGTGATGATGTTGTGATTATGCTGTGATGACTCAGTGATGACGCAGTGATGATGCAGTGATGACGCTGTGATGATGCAGTGATTATGCAGTGATGATGCTGTGGTTATGCTTTGATGACGCAGTGATGAAAATGTCACGATGCTGTGATGATGCTACGATGATGCAGTGATTATGCTCTGATGATGCTGTGACGACGCAGTGATGATTTTGTAATGACGCTGTGTTGATGCAGTGATGACGCTGCGATGATGCAGTGATGCAGTGATGATACTTTGATAATGCTGTGATAATGTCGTGAAGATGCAGTAATGATGCTGTGATGTCGCAGTTATGATGCGGTGATGATGCAGTGATGATGCTGTGGTGATGCTCAGATGATGCTGTGATGATGCAGTTATTATGCAGTGATGATACTGTGATGACACTGTGATGATGTTGTGTAGTTGATGTGATGATGATGTGATGAAGCAGCGATGATTTTGTGATGATGCTGTGATGATGCAGTGATGATGCTGTGATGACGCTGTGATGATGCTGAGATGATGCTGTGATGATGCTCTGTTGATGCTGTTATGATGCAGTGATGATGCTGAAATGATGCAGAGATGATGCATTGATGACGCTGTGATGATGGTATGATGATGCAGTGAGTATGCAGTAATGATTCTCTGATAATGCTCAGATCATGCTGTGATGATGCAGTGAAGATGCTGTGATGATGCTTCGATGATGCAGTGATGATGCAGTGATGCAGTGATGACACTGTGATGATGTTTTGATAATGTTGTGAAGATGCTCTGATGATTCTCTGATGACGCAGTGATGATGCAGTGATGATGGTGTGATGATGCATTGATTATGCAGTGATGATCCTCTGATGACGCTCTAATCATGCTCTGATGATGCTGTGATGATGCTGTGATGATGCTGTGATGATGCTTTGATGATGCAGGGATGATGCAGTGATGATGGTGTGATGATGCTGTGAAGACGCTCTGATGATGCTGTAGTGATGATGCAGTGATGATGATGTGATGATGCAGTGATGACGCTGTGATGATTTTCTGATGATGCAGTGATGATGCATTGATGATGCAGTGATGATGCTGTGATGATGTAGTGATGGTGCAGGGATAATGCTGTGATGATGCTGTGATGATGCTGTGATGATGCTGTAATGGTTCTGTGATGATGCAGTGATGATGCTGTGATGACACTGTGATGGTGTTGTGTAGTTGATGTGATGATGATGTGATGACACAGTGATGATTTTGTAATGACGCTGTGATGATGCAGTGATGACGCTGAGATGACACTATGATGACGCTGTGATGATGCAGTGATGACACTGTGATGATGTTGTGATAATGCTGTGAAGATGCTGTGATGATGCAGTGATGAGGCAGTAATGATGCAGTGATCATGCTGTGATGATGCGGTAATGATGCTGTGATGATGCATTTATTATGCAGTGAAGGTGCTGTGATGACACTGTGATGATATTGTGTAGTTGAAGTGATGATGCTGTTATGATGCAGTGATGATGCAGAGTTGATGCAGTGATTATGCTGTGATGATGCTCTAATGATGCACTGATGATGCTGCGATGATGATGTGATGATGCTTTGATGATGCTGTGATGTTGCAGAGATGACGCTTTGAAAACACAGTTATGATGCTGTGATGATGCTGTCATGATGCTGTCATGATTATTTGATGATGCAGTGATGATGCTGTGATGATGCAGTGATGACGCTGTGATGATGCAGTGAGAAAGCAGTAATGATGATGTGATGATGCTCGGAAGATGCTGTGATGATGCAGTGGTGATGCTGTGATGATGGTGTGGTGGCACTGTGATGATGCTCAGATGATGATGAGATGATGCAGTTTTGATGCTGTGATGATGCTGTGATGATGCAGTGATGATGTTGTGATGATGCCTTGATGATGGTGTGATGATGCTGAGATGATTTTGTGATGATACTGTGATGATGGTGTGAAGATGCAGTGATTATGCAGTGATGATACTGTGATTATGCTGTGATGATGCAGTGATGATGCTATGATTATGCTGTGATGACACTGTGATGATGCTGTGATGATGCTCTGATGATGCTGTGATGATGTTGTGATGACTCTGTGATGATGCAGTCAGTAAGCAGTAATGATGCTGTGATGATGCTGTGATGATGCAGTGATTACGCAGTGATTACGCAGAGATGATGCAGTGTTTATGCATTGATGATTCTGTGATGATGCTGTGATGATGTTGTGTATATGATTTGATGACGCTGTAATGATGCTGTGATGATGCTGTGATGATGTTGTGTATATGATGTGTTGACGCTGTAATGATGCTGTGATGATGCTGTGATAATACTGTGATGATGCAGTGATGATGATGTGACGATGCAGTGAGGAGGCAGTGATGATGCTGTGATGATGCAGAGATGATACTGTAATGATGCAGTGATTATGCACTGATGACGCTGTGTTGATGCATTGATGATGCTGCGATGATTATGTTGTGATGCTGTGATTATGCTATGATTATGTTGTGATGACTCTGTGATGATGATGTGATGATGCAGTGATGATGCAGTGATGATGGTGTGATGATGCTGTGAAGACGCTCTGATGATGCTGTAGTGATTATGCAGTGATGATGATGTGATGATGCAGTGATGACGCTGTGATGATTTTCTGATGATGCAGTGATGATGCATTGATGATGCAGTGATGATGCTGTGATGATGTAATGATGGTGCAGGGATAATGCTGTGATGATGCTGTGATGACTCTGTGATGATGCTGTAATGGTTCTGTGATGATGCAGTGATGGCGCTGTGATGATGCAGTGAGTAAGTAGTAATGATGCTGTGATGATGCTGAGAAGATGCTGTTATGATGCAATGATGGTGCTGTGATGATGGTGTGATGATGCTCTGATGATGCAGTGATGATGCAGTGATGATGCTTTGAAGACGCTCTGATGATGCTGTGATGATGATGTGATGACTCTGTGACGATGCAGTGATGACCCTGTGATGATTACCTGATGATGCAGTAATGATGCATTGATGATGCTGTGATGACTCTGTGATGATGCCGTAATGATGCTGTGATGATGCAGTGATGATGCATTGCTGATGCTGTGATGATGCAGTGATGATTCTGTGATGATGCAGTGATGACGCTGTGATAATGTAGTGATGATGTTCTGATGATGGTGTGACGATGCAGAGATGATGGTGTGATGATGCAGTGATTATGCAGTGATTATGCTGTGATGCTGCAGTGATAATGCTGTGATGATGCAGTTATGACCTAGTGATGAAGCTCTGATGATATTGTGATGATGCACTGATGACGCTGCGATGATGTTGTGATGATGCTGTGATGATGATGTGATGATTCAGTGATGATGATGTGATGATGCTGTAATGATTATGTTATGATGCAGTGATGATGCTGCAATGATGCAGTAATAATGCTGTGATGATGCTGTGATGATGCAGTGAGTAAGCAGTAATGATGCTGTGATGACGCAGTGATTATGCAGTGATGATGCTGTGATGACACTATGATGATGTTGTGATGATGCAGTGATGATGCAGTGATGATGCAGTGATGACGCTGTGTTGATGCAGTGAGGACGCTGCGATGATGCTGTGATGACGCTCTGATGATGCTGTGATCATGATGTGATGATGTAGTGATGACGCTTTGATGATGTAGTGATGATGGTGTGATGATGCTGAGATGATGGTGTGACAATGCAGAGATGATTGTGTGATGATGCAGTGATTATGCAGTGATGTTGCTGTGAGGATGCTGTGATGATGCAGTGATGATGCAGTGATAATGCTGTGATGATGCAGTGATGATGCACTGATGATGCAGTTATGACCTAGCGATGACGCTCTGATGATATAGTGATGATGCACTGATGACGTTGCGATGATGTTGTTATGATGCAGTGATGATACTATGATGACTCCGTGATGATGCAGTCAGTAAGCAGTAATGATGTTGTGATGACGCTGATATAATGCTGTGATGATGCTGTGATGATGCAGTGATGATGCTGTGATGATGATGTGATGATGGTTTGATGATGCTGTGATGATGCAGTGATGATTCTGTGATGATGATGTGATGACTATGTGACGATGCAGTGATTATGCAGTGATGATGATGTGATGATGCTGTGAAGACGCTCTGATGATGCTATGATGACGCAGTGATGATGATGTGACGATACAGTGATGACGCTGTGATGATTATCTGATGATGCAGTGATGATGCTTTGATGATGCTGTGATGGTGGTGTGATGATGTTGTGATGATGTAGTGATGGTGCAGGGATGATGCTGTGATGACTCTGTTATGATGCTGTAATGATTCTGTGATGATGCTGTGATGACACTGTGATGATGCTGCGATGATGATGTGATGATACTGTGATGATGCAGTGATGCCGCTGTGTTGATGTAGTGATGACGCTGCGATGATGATGTTGTGATGCTGTGATGATGCAGTGGTGATGGTGTGATGATGCTCTGATGATGCTCTGATGATGCAGTGATGATGCAGTGATGATGCTGTGAAGACACTCTGATGATGCTGTGATGATGCAGTGATGATGATGTGATGAGGCAGTGATGACGCTGTGATATTGTGTAGTTGATGTGATGATGCAGTGATGATGCAGTGATGATGCAGAGATGATGCAGTGATGATGCAGTGATGATGCAGAGATGATGCAGTGATCATGCTGTGATGATGCTGTGATGATGCTTTGATGACGCTGTGATGATGCTGTGATAATACTGTGATGATGCAGTGATGATGCTGTGATGATGCAGTGATGATGCCTTGATCATGATGTAATGATGCAGTGATGATCCTGTGATGATGCTGTGATGATGCAACGATGATGCTGTTATGATGCAGTGATGATGCTGTGATGATGTTGTATAGATGACGTGATGATTATGTGATGATGCAGTGATTATGCAGTGATGATGCTGTGGTGACACTGTGATGATGTAGTGTAGATGATGTGATGATGCAGTGATGATGCCTTGATCATGCTGTCATGATGCAGTGATTATGCAGTGATGATGCTGCGATGACTCTGTGATGATGCTGTGATGATGCAGTGATCATGCTGTGATGATGCTGTGATGATGCTGTGATGACGGTGTGATGATTCTGTGACTATGCAGTGATGATGCTGTGATGATGCAGTGATGATTCTGTGATGATGCTGTAATGATGCTGTGATGATGCAGTAATTTTGCAGGGATGATGCTGTGATGACACTGTGATGATATTGTGTAAATGATATGATAATGCTGTGATGATGGTGCGATGATGCTGTGATCATGCTGTGATGATGCAGTGGTCCTGCTGTGATGATGCTGTGATGATGCAGTGATGAAGCAGTCATGAAGCTGTGATGATGCTACGATGATACAGTGATGATGCTCTGATGATGCTGTGATGACGCAGTGATGATTTTGTAATGACGCTGTGATGATGCAGTGATGATGCTGCGATGACACTGTGATGACGCTGTGTTGATGCAGTGATGCAGTGATGATACTGTGATGATGTTTTGATAATGTTCTGAAGATGCAGTAATGATGCAGTGATGATGCAGTAATGATGCTGTGATGATGGTGTGAAGAGGCAGTGATGATGCAGTGATGATGCTGTGATTAGGCAGTGATGACGCAGTGGTGATGCTGTGATGATGCTGCAATGATGCCGTGATGATGCTGTGATGATGTGGTGATGATGCAATAATGATGCTGTGGTGATGCTCAGATGATGCTGTGCTTATGCAGTGATGATGTTGTGATGATGCAGTGATGATGCAGTGGTGATGCTGTGATGATGCAGTGATGATGGTGTGATGATGCAGTGATCATGCTGTGATGACGCAGTGACGACACTGTGATGACGCTGTGATGATGTAATAAGTAAGCAGTAATGATGCTGTGATGATGCTGAGATGTTGTCGTGATGATGCAGTGATGATGCATTGATGATGCAGTGATGATGCGGTGATGATGCTGTGATGATTCAGTGGTGATGCTGTGAGAATGCTATGATTATGTTGTGATGATGCTGTGATGATGCTGTGATGATGATGTGATGATTATGTGATGATGCAGTGATTATGTAGTGATGATGCTGTGATGATGGTGTGATAATGCAATGTTGAAGGAATAAAGATGCTCTGATGGTGATAAGATGATGCAGTGATGATGCTCTGATGACACTGTGATGACGCTGCGATGACACAGTGATTACGCTGTTACGATGTTGTGATAATGTTGTGAAGATGCTGTGATGATACAGTGATGATGCAGTAATGATGTTGTGGTGATGCTCAGATGATGCTGTGATGGTGGTGTGATGATGTTGTGATGATGTAGTGATGGTGCACGGATGATGCTGTGATGACTCTGTTATGATGCTGTAATGATTCTGTGATGATACTGTGATGACACTGTGATGATGTTGTGATGATACTGCGATGATGCTGTGATGATACTGTGATGATGCAGTGATGACGCTGTGTTGATGTAGTGATGACGCTGCGATGATGACGTTGTGATGCTGTGATGATGCAGTGGTGATGGTGTGATGATGCTCTGATGATTCTGTGATGATGCAGTGATGATGCTGTGATGAGGCAGTGATGACGCTGTGATGTGTAGTTGATGTGATGATGCAGTGATGATGCAGTGATGATGGTTTGATGATGCAGTGAGGATGCTGTGATGATGCAGTCATGATGCAGTGATGATGCTGTGATGATTCTGCGATGATGCTGCGATGATGCAGTGATGATGCTGTGATGATGCAGTGATCTTGCTGTGATGATGCAATTATGATGCTGTCATGACACTGTGATGATGCAGCGATGATGCTGTGATGATGAAGTGATGGCGCTGTGGTGATGCAGTGAGTAAGTAGTAATGATGCTGTGATGATGCTGAGAAGATGCTGTGATGATGCAATGATGATGCTGTGATGATGGTGTGATGATGCTCTGATGATGCAGTTATGATGCAGTGATGATGCTTTGAAGACGCTGTGATGATGCAGTGATGATGGTGTGATGATGCAATGATTATGCAGTGATGATGCTGTGATGATGCTGTAATGATGCTGTGATGATGGTGTGATGACGCTCTAATGATGCTGTGGTGATGCTGTGATGATGCAGTGAAGATGCAGTGATGATGCTATGATGATGCTGTGATGATGATGTGATGATGCTTTGATGATGCAGAGATGACGCTGTGAAGACGCAGTTATGATGCTGTGATGATGCTGTGATGATGATGTGATGATGCAGTGATCATGCTGTGATGATGCTGTGATGATGCTGTGATGACGGTGTGATGATGCTGTGACTATGCAGTGATGATGCTGTGATGATGCTGTAATGATGCTGTGATGATGCAGTAATTATGCAGTGATGGTGCTGTGATGACACTGTGATGATGTTTTGTAGTTGATGTGATGATGCTGTGATGATGCTGTGATGACACTGTGATGACGCTCTGATGATGCAGTGATGCAGTGATAATAACGTGATGATGTTATGATAATGTTGTGAAGATGCTGTGATGATGCATTTATGATGCAGTGTTGATGCAATAATGATGTTGTGGTGATGCTCAGAAGATGCTGTGGTTACGCAGTGATGCTGCTGTGATGACACTGTGATGATATTGTGTAGTTGAAGTGATGATGCTGTTATGATGCAGTGATGATGCAGAGTTGATGTAGTGATTATGCTGTGATGATGCTCTAATGATGCACTGATGATGCTGCGATGATGATGTGATGATGCTGTGATGATTATTTGATGATGCAGTGATGATGCTGTGATGATGCAGTGATGACGCTGTGATGATGCAGTGAGAAAGCAGTAATGATGCTGTGATGATGCTCGGAAGATGCTGTGATGATGCAGTTGTGATGCTGTGATGATGGTGTGGTGGCACTGTGATGATGCTGTGATGATGCTCAGATGATGATGAGATGATGCAGTTTTGATGCTGTGATGATGCTGTGATGATGCGTTGATGATGGTGTGATGATGCAGTGCTGATGCTGTGATGATACTGTGATGATGGTGTGAAGATGCAGTGATGATGCAGTGATGATGAAGTGATTATGCTGTGATGATGTTCTGACGACGCAGTGATGATGCTATGATGATGCTGTGATGACACTGTGATGATGCTGCAATGATGCTGTGATGATGCTGTGATGATGCTGTGATGACTCTGTGATGATGCAGTCAGTAAGCAGTAATGATGCTGTGATGATGCTGTGATGATGCAGTGATTACGCAGTGATTACGCAGAGATGATGCAGTGTTTATGCAGTGATTATGCAGTGATGACGCTGTGATGATTCTCTGATGATGCAGTGATGATGCCGTGATGATGCTGTGATGATGTTGTGTATATCATGTGTTGACGCTGTGATGATGTTGTGATGATGATGTGGAGATGCAGTGATGATGATGTGACGATGCAGTGATTATGCAGTGATGATGCAGAGATGATACTGTAATGATGCAGTGATTATGCACTGATGACGCTGTGTTGATGCAGTGATGATGCTGCGATGATTATGTTGTGATGCTGTGATGATGCTATGATTATGTTGTGATGACTCTGTGATGATGATGTGATGATGCAGTGATGATGCAGTGATGATCACAGAATCACAGAATTTTCTAGGTTGGAAGAGACCTTAAGATCATCGAGTCCAACCTCTGACCTAACGCTAACAGTCCCCACTAAATCATATCCCTAAGCTCAACATCTAATCGTCTTTTAAAGTCTTCCAGGGATGGTGACTCCACCACTTCCCTGGGCAGCCTGTTCCAATGTCTAACAACCCTTTCGGTAAAAAAGTGCCCCCTAACATCCAGCCTAAAACTCCCCTGGCGCAACTTAATCCCATTCCCCCTCGTCCTATCACCAGGCACGTGGAAGAATAAACCAACCCCCACCTCACTACAGCCTCCCTTAAGGTATCTGTAGAGAGCAATAAGGTCACCCCTGAGCCTCCTTTTCTCAAGCCCAGCTCCCTCAGCCACTCCTCGTAGGACTTGTTCTCCAGGCCCCTCACCAGCTTCGTCGCCCTTCTCTGAACCCGCTCAAGCACCTCGACGTCCTTCTTGTAGCGAGGGGCCCAAAACTGAACACAGTACTCGAGGTGCGGCCTCACCAGAGCCGAGTACAGGGGGACGATCACCTCCCTAGCCCTGCTGGCCACACTGTTTCTTATGCAGGCCAGGATGCTGTTGGCCTTTTTGGCCACCTGAGCACACTGCTGGCTCATATTCAGCCGACTATCCACCATCACTCCCAGGTCCTTCTCTGCCAGGCAGCTCTCCAACCACTCATCTCCCAGCCTGTAGCTCTGCTTGGGGTTATTGCGCCCCAGGTGCAGGACCCGGCACTTGGCCTTGTTGAACTTCATACAGTTGGCCTCAGCCCATCGGTCAAGCCTGTCCAGATCCTCCTGCAGAGCCTTCCTACCCTCAAGCAGATCGACACACGCACCTAGCTTGGTGTCATCTGCAAACTTACTGAGGGTGCACTCAATGCCCTCGTCCAGATCATCGATGAAGATATTAAAGAGGACCGGCCCCAGCACCGAGCCCTGGGGAACGCCACTAGTGACCGGCCTCCAACTGGACTTGACTCCATTCACCATGACTCTTTGGGCCCGGCTATCCAGCCAGTTTCTAACCCAACGAAGCATGCGCCAGTCCAAGCCAAGAGCAGCCAGTTTCTTGAGGAGAATGCTGTGGGAGACGGTGTCAAAAGCCTTGCTGAAGTCAAGGTAGACCACATCCACAGCCTTTCCCTCATCCACCCAGCGCGTCACTTTGTCATAGAAGGAGATCAGGTTCGTCAAGCAGGATCTGCCTTTCAGAAACCCATGCTGACTGGGCCTGATCGCCTGCTTGCCCTGCAAGTGCTGCATGATGACTCTCAAGAGGATCTGCTCCATGAGCTTCCCTGGCACTGAGGTTAAACTGACAGGCCTGTAGTTTCCTGGGTCTGCCCTCCGGCCCTTCTTGTAGATGGGCGTCACGTTTGCTAGCCGCCAGTCAACTGAGACCTCCCCCGATAGCCAGGACTGCTGATAAATGATGGATAGTGGCTTGGCCAGCTCCTCTGCCAGTTCTCTCAGTACACTTGGGTGGATCCCATCCGGCCCCATCGACTTGTGCACATCCAAGTGCCGTAGCAGGTCACCAGGATCCTTTTTCCCCTAAAAGATAGAGACCCGTCCGCGGCCATCAGGCCAGGTGCTGAGTAAAGTGCCCCATGGTCGAAAAACCCAAGATTTCTGCGTTGGCACCAGCCCCGAAGCCACGTGTTTAACAGGTGGGCTTTCCATGTCCTCTCTGTTCCCCTCCCTGCCACCGTAGGGATGGATGAAAACACCACCTGCACTCCCGCTCCATCCACTAACCGTCCCAGCCCCCTAAAGTCTCGTTTAATAGCCTTCAGGCTTCTCTCTTCAATGTTGTCACTGCCCGCCTGGACTATCAAAAGAGGATAATAATCAGAGGGGCGTACCAGGTTGGGAAGCTGCCTGGCAACGTCCTTGACCCTGGCCCCAGGGAGGCAGCAGACTTCCCTACGGGTAAGGTCGGGCCGACAAATAGGGCCCTCTGTTCCCCTAAGAATAGAGTCTCCAACAACAATAACCCTCCTGTCTTTCTTGATGGAGGCAGTCCTGAGGCGTGGAGTCGACCTCCTCGCCCTAGGCACCCTCCTGGGAACACTTGCTACCTCTTCCTCAGCTACTGGTCTGTCGAGCTCCAGGGCCTCAAACCTGTTGCGTAAGGGCACCTGGGAAGGTGGGGCCGGAAGGGGAGGGCATCGCCTGCGGTGTCGAGCAGGGACCTGTTTCCATTCCTCCTCAATTCCCAGATTCCCTCCCTCTGCCCGACGGTTACAGGGCAGGGGGTCCACCACTGTTTGGGGCGTCTCACCCCGGTACCTCTCCTTGAGGCCCTGCAGGGAGTCGCTCCACCAGTCTATCTCCCGCTCACACTCCCTGATATCCCTCAACCTCTCCACTTCTTCCTTGAGCTCCGCCACCATGCGGACCAGGTCATCCACCTGCTCGCACCTCACGCACGCAGTTTCTCTGCCTCCTGCCGATGGCAGCAACAGGCTCAGACACTCCTTGCATCCGGTGACCTGAACTGCTGCGTTTTTTAACGGGTAGTCGGTCTGGGTGTGTACCGACTTCCTGGAGAGCGCACCCTGCCTGGTGGAGACCATTATCACCTAGATAACGGCTGTCGTTAAGGAGGTGTTCGTATGGGCAGGGGGAGCGCTCCGCCCTGCCTGCTCGCCCTGCCTGCGCGAACTGCCGCGCTAACTGCCGCACCACGCCCTGTTTGCCCGCCCTGTTCGCCGCGCTCCTGGTCGCTCGCGCTCCCTAGGGGCAGCTTTTGAACAGCCGGGGGGGGGGCGCTGCTGGCTCCGCCTTCGCCTCGTCAGCCTCCCTCACGAGGGCTGCCGGGTCCTGGCGGCTCCCTCAAGTAGGATCGATGCCTGAAAAATTAGCCCTGCCTGGCCCGATCCCCCGCTCCGCTGCAGAACGCCTCTGCCCAGGAGCCGATCGCCTCGGCAAATGGCAGTGAATGATGGTGTGATGATGCTGTGAAGACGCTCTGATGATGCTGTAGTGACGCAGTGATGATGATGTGATGATGCAGTAATGACGCTGTGATGATTTTCTGATGATGCAGTGATGATGCAGTGATGATACTGTGATGATGCAGTGATGATGTTGTGATGATGTAGTGATGGTGCAGGGATGATGCTGTGATGATACTGTGATGACACTGTGATGATGATGTGATGATGCTGTGATGATGCAGTGATGATACTGTGACGATGCAGTGATGATGCACTGATGACGCTGTGTTGATGCAGTGATGATGCTGCGATGATGATGTGGTGACGCTGTGATGATGCTATGATTATGTTGTGATGACTCTGTGATGATGCAGTGATGACGCTGTAATGATAATCTGATGATGCAGTGATGATGCATTGATGATGCTGCGATGGTGGTGTGATGATGTTGCGATGATGTAGTGATGGTGCAGGGATGATGCTGTGATGACTCTGTTATGATGCTGTAATGATTCTGTAATGATGCAGTGATGATGCTGTGATGATGTTGTGATGATACTGCAATGATGCAGTGATGATGCAGTGATGACGCTGTGTTGATGTAGTGATGACGCTGCGATGATGATGTTGTGATGCTGTGATGATGCAGTGGTGATGGTGTGATGATGCTCATATGATGCATTGATTATGCAGTGATGATGCTGTGATGACACTGTGATGATGCAGTGATGACGCATTGATGATGCTGTGATTATGCAGTGATGACGCTGTGATGATTATCTGATGATGCATTGATGATGCTGTGATGATATTGTGATGATGTAGTGATTATGCAGTGATGATGCTGTGATGATGCTGTGATGACTCTGTGATGATGTTGTGTAGACGATGTGATGATGCTTGGATGATGCTGTGATGACGCTTTGATGATGCAGTGATGATGCTGTGATGACTGTGATGATGCTGTGACTATGCAGTGATGATGCAGTGATTATGCAGTGATGATGCTGTGATGACACTGTGATGATGTTGTGTAGACGATGTGATGATGCTGCAATGATGCTTTGATGACGCTTTGATGATGCAGTGATGATGCTGTGATGACGCTGTGATGATGCTGTGACTATGCAGTGATGATGCAGTGATGACACTGTGATGATTTTGTGATGATGCTGTGATGATGCAGTGATGATACTGTGATGATGCAGTAATGATGCACTGATGACGCTTTGTTGATGCTTTGTTGACGGTGCGATGATGATGTTGTGATGGTGTGATGATGCTATGATTATGTTGCGATGACTCTGTGATGATGCAGTGATGATGCTGTGATGATGCAGTGATGATGGTGTGATGATGCTCTGATGATGCAGTGATTATGCAGTGATGATGCTGTGATGACACTGTGATGACACTGTGATGATGCTGTGATGATGCAGAGACGCAGTGATGACACTGCGTTGATGTTGAGATAATGTTATGAGGATGCTGTGATGATGCAGTCATGATGCTATAATGATGCTTTGATGATGCAGTGATGATACTGTGATGATGCAGTGATGACGCTGTGTTGATGTAGTGATGACGCTGCGATGATGATGTGATGATGCAGTGATGATGCAGTGGTGATGGTGTGATGATGCTCTGATGATACAGTGATGATGCTGTGATGACTCTGTGATGATGCAGTGATGATGCAGTGATCTTGCTGTGATGATGTTGTGATGATGCTGTGATGACACTTAGATGATGCACTGATGATGCTGTGACTATGCAGTGATGATGCTGTGATGATGCAGTGTTGACCATGCGATGATGCTGTGATGATGCAGTGATGACGCTGCGATGACACTGTGATGATGCAGTGATGATGCTGTGATGACACTGTGATGATGCTGTGACGATGCTGTGATGACACTGTGATGATGCTGTGAAGATGCAGTGATGATGGTGTGATGACTCTGTGAAGACGCTCTGATGATGCTGTGATGACGCAGTGATGATGCTGTGATGATGTAGTGATAATGCTATGATGACGCTGTGCTGATGCTGTAATGATTCTGTGATGATGCAGTGATGATACTGTGATGATGCAGTGATGCAGTGATGACACTGTGATGATGTTGTGATAATGTTGTGAAGATGCTCTGATGATGCTCTGATGACGCAGTGATGATTTTGTAATGACGCTGTGATGATGCATTTATGTTGCTGCGATGACACTGTGACGACGCTGTGATGATGCAGTGACGCAGTGATGACACTGCGTTGATGTTGAGACAATGTTGTGAGGATGATGTGATGATGCAGTCATGATACTATGATGATGCTCAGATGATGCAGTGATTATGCAGTGATGATGCTGTGATGACGCTCTGATGATGCTGTGATGATGCAGTGATGATGCTGTGATGCTGCAGTGATGATGCTGTTATGACACTGTGATGATGTTGTGTAGACG
Organism: Somateria mollissima; assembly: GCA_951411735.1. Lineage (NCBI taxonomy): Eukaryota > Metazoa > Chordata > Aves > Anseriformes > Anatidae > Somateria > Somateria mollissima. Next base: position 225,421 of record CATOCB010000113.1, on the reverse strand, counting down.
ATGTGATGATGCTGCAATGATGCTTTGATAACGCTTTGATGATGCAGTGATGATGCTGTGATGACGCTGTGATGATGCTGTGACTATGCAGTGATGATGCTGTGATGACACTGTGATGATTTTGTGATGATGCAGTGATGATACTGTGATGATGCGGTAATGATGCACTGATGACGCTTTGTTGATGCTTTGTTGACAGTGCGATGATGATGTTGTGATGGTGTGATGATGCTATGATTATGTTGCGATGACTCTGTGATGATGCAGTGATGATGCTGTGATGATGCAGTGATGATGATGTGATGATGCAGTGATGACGCTGTAATGATTATCTGATGATGCAGTGATGATGCATTGATGATGCTGCGATGGTGGTGTGATGATGTTGTGATGATGTAGTGATGGTGCAGGGATGATGCTGTGATGATGCTGTGATGACTCTGTTATGATGCTGTAATGATTCTGTAATGATGCAGTGATGATGTTGTGATGATACTGCGATGATGCAGTGATGATGCAGTGATGACGCTGTGTTGATGTAGTGATGACGCTGCGATGATGATGTTGTGATGCTGTGATGATGCAGTGGTGATGGTGTGATGATGCTCTGATGATGCAGTGATGATGCTGTGATGACGCTGTGATGATATTATGTAGTTCATGTGATGATGCAGTGATGATGCAGTGATGATGCAGAGATGATGCAGTGATGATGCTGTGATGATGCAGTGATTTTTCAGTGATGATGCTGTGATGATGCTTTGATGACGCTGTGATGATGCTGTGATAATACTGTGATGATGCAGTGATGATGGTGTGATGATGCAGTGAGGATGCTGTGATGATGCAGTGATGATGCAGTGATCATGCTGTGATGATGCTGTGATGATGCTGATATAATGCTGTGATGATGCAGTAATTATGCAGTGATGATGCTGTGATGACACTGTGGTGATGCAGTGATGATACTGTGATGATGCAGTGATGACGCTGTGTTGATGTAGTGATGACACTGCAATCATGATGTGATGATGCAGTGATGATGCAGTGGTGATGGTGTGATGATGCTCTGATGATGCAGTGATGATGCAGTGATGATGCTGTGATGACTCTGTGAAGACGCTCTGATGATGCAGTGATGACACAGTGATGATGATGTGATGCTACAGTGATGACGCTGTGATGATTATCTGCTGATGCAGTGATGATGCACTGATGATGCTGTGATGGTGGTGTGATGATGTTGTGATGATGTAGTGATGGTGCAGGGATGATGCTGTGATGACTCTGTGGTGATGCTGTAATGATGCTGTGATGATGCAGTGATGATACAGTGATGATGCTGTGATGACACTGTGATGATGCAGTGATGATACTGTGATGATGCAGTGATGACGCTGCGATGATGATGTGATGATGCAGTGATGATGCAGTGGTGATGGTGTGATGATGCTCTGATGATGCAGTGATAATGCAGTGATGATTCTGTGATGACTGTGATAATGCAGTGATGATGCAGTGATCTTGCAGTGATGATGCTGTGATGATGCAGTAATAAGCAGTAATGATGCTTTGATGATGCTGTGATGATGCTTTGATGATGCAGTGATTATGCAGTGATGATGGTGTGATGACGGTCTAATGATGCTGTGATGATGCAGTGATGATGCTGTGTTGATGCAGTGATTATGCTGTGATGATGGTGTGGTGATGCAGTGATTATGCAGTGATGATGCTCTGATGACGCTCTAATCATGCTGTGATGATGCTGTGATGATGCTGTGGTGATGATGTGATGATGTTTTGATGATGCAGGGATGATGCAGTGATGACGCTGTGATGATACAGTGATTATGCAGTGATGATGCTGTGATGACACTGTGATGATGTTGTGTAGATGATGTGATGATGCTGTGATGACACTGTGATGACGCTGTGATGATGCAGTGATGCTGTGATGATGCTGTGATGACGCTGTGATGACACTGTGATGATGCTGTGATGATGCTCTGTTGACCATGCGATGATGCTGTGATGATGCAGTGATGACGCTGCGATGACACTGTGATGACGCTGTGATGATGCAGTGATGCTGTGATGATGCTGTGATGACGCTGTGATGACACTGTGATGATGCTGTGATGATGCTGTGATGATGGAGTGATTATGCAGTGATGATGCTGTTATGACACTGTGATGATGTTGTGTAGATGATGTGATGATGCTTTGATGACGCTTTGATGATGCAGGGATGATGCTGTGATGATGCTGTGATTATGATGTGATGATGCAGTGATGACGCCGTGATGATGCAGTGATGACGCCGTGATGATGTAGTGATGATGCTGTGATGATGCAGCGATGATGCAGTGATAATGCTGTGATGATGCAGTGATTATACAGTGATGATGCTGTGATGACACTCTGATGAGTCTGTGACGATGCAGTGATGATGCAGTGATGATGGTGTGATGATGCTGTGAAGACGCTGTAATGATTATCTGATGATGCAGTGATGATGCATTGATGATGCTGTGATGGTGGTGTGATGATGTTGTGATGATGTAGTGATGGTGCAGGGATGATGCAATGATGATGCTCTGGTGACGCTGTGATGATGCAATAATAAGCAGTAATGATGCTGTGATGATGCTTTGATGATGCAGTGATTAGGCAGTGATGATGGTGTGATGACGGTCTAATGATGCTGTGATGATGCAGTGATGATGCTGTGATGATGCTGTGAAGACGCTATGATGATGCTCTGATGACGATGTGATGATGCAGTAATAAGCAGTAATGATGCTTTGATGATGCTGTGATGATGCTTTGATGATGCAGTGATTATGCAGTGATGATGGTGTGACGACGGTCTAATGATGCTGTGATGATGCACTGATGATGCTGTGTTGATGCAGTGATGATGCAGTGATTATGCTGTGATGATGGTGTGATGATGCAGTGATTATGCAGTGATGATGCTCTGATGACGCTCTAATCATGCTCTGATGATGCTGTGATGATGATGTGATGATGCTTTGATGATGCAGGGATGATGCAGAGATGACGCTGTGAAGACGCAGTTATGATGCTGTGATGACGCTGTGATGATGCTGTGATGATACAGTGATTATGAAGTGATGATGCTGTGATGACACTGTGATGATGCTGTGATGAGGCAGTGTTGACCATGCGATGATGCTGTCATGACGCAGTAATGATACAGTTATGACGCTGCGATGACACTGTGATGACGCTGTGATGATGCAGTGATGATGCTGTGATGACGCTGTGATGACACTGTGATGATGCTGTGATGATGCAGTGATGATGCAGTGATGATGCATTGATGATGCAGTTATGACACTGTGATGATGTTGTGTAGACGATGTGATGATGCTGTAATGATGCTTTGATGACGCTGTGATGATGCAGTGATGATGCTGTGATTATGATGTGATGATGCATTGATGATGCTGTGACTATGCAGTGGTGATGCAGTGATGACACTGTGATGATTTTGTGATGATGCTGTGATGATGCAGTGATGATTCTGTGATGATCACAGAATCACAGTATTTTCTAGGTTGGAAGAGACCTTAAGATCATCGAGTCCAACCTCTGACCTAACACTAACAGTCCCCACTAAACCATATCCCTAAGCTCTACATCTAATCGTCTTTTAAAGACTTCCAGGGATGGTGACTCCACCACTTCCCTGGGCAGCCTGTTCCAATGTCGAACAACCCTTTCAGTGAAAAAGTGCCCCCTAACATCCAGCCTAAAACTCCCCTGGCGCAACTTAATCCCATTCCCCCTCGTCCTATCACCAGGCACGTGGGAGAATAGACCAACCCCCACCTCGCTACAGCCTCCTTTAAGGTACCTGTAGAGAGCAATAAGGTCACCCCTGAGCCTCCTTTTCTCCAGGCTGAACAGGCCCAGCTCCCTCAGCCGCTCCTCGTAGGACTTATTCTCCAGGCCCCTCACCAGCTTCGTCGCCCTTCTCTGAACCCGCTCAAGCACCTCGATGTCCTTCTTGTAGCGAGGGGCCCAAAACTGAACACAGTACTCGAGGTGCGGCCTCACCAGAGCCGAGTACAGGGGGACGATCACCTCCCTAGCCCTGCTGGCCGCACTGTTTCTTATACAGGCCAGGATGCTGTTGGCCTTTTTGGCCACCTGAGCACACTGCTGGCTCATATTCAGCCGACTATCAACCATCACTCCCAGGTCCTTCTCTGCCAGGCAGCTCTCCAACCACTCATCTCCCAGCCTGTAGCTCTGCTTGGGGTTATTGCGCCCCAGGTGCAGGACCCGGCACTTGGCCTTGTTGAACTTCATACAGTTGGCCTCAGCCCATCGGTGCAGCCTATCCAGATCCTCCTGCAGAGCCTTCCTACCCTCAAGCAGATCGACACACGCACCTAGCTTGGTGTCATCTGCAAACTTACTGAGGGTGCACTCAATGCCCTCGTCCAGATCATCGATGAAGATATTAAAGAGGACCGGCCCCAGCACCGAGCCCTGGGGAACGCCACTAGTGACCGGCCTCCAACTGGACTTGACTCCATTCACCATGACTCTTTGGGCCCGGCTATCCAGCCAGTTTCTAACCCAACGAAGCGTGCGCCAGTCCAAGCCAAGAGCAGCCAGTTTCTTGAGGAGAATGCTGTGGGAGACGGTGTCAAAAGCCTTGCTGAAGTCAAGGTAGACCACATCCACAGCCTTTCCCTCATCCACCCAGCGCGTCACTTTGTCATAGAAGGAGATCAGGTTCGTCAAGCAGGATCTGCCTTTCAGAAACCCATGCTGACTGGGCCTGATCGCCTGCTTGCCCTGCAAGTGCTGCATGATAACTCTCAAGAGGATCTGCTCCATGAGCTTCCCTGGTACTGAGGTTAAACTGACAGGCCTGTAGTTTCCTGGGTCTGCCCTCTGGCCCTTCTTGTAGATGGGCGTCACGTTTGCCAGCCGCCAGTCAACTGGGACCTCCCCCGATAGCCAGGACTGCTGATAAATGATGGATAGTGGCTTGGCCAGCTCCTCCGCCAGTTCTCTCAGTACCCTTGGGTGGATCCCATCCGGCCCCATCGACTTGTGCACATCCAAGTGCCGTAGCAGGTCACCAACCAGTTCCTCGTCGATAGTGAGGGCCACATCCTGCTCCCCATCCCCCTCCACCAGCTCAGGGTACTGGGTATCCAGAGAACAACCGGTATTGCCGCTAAAGACTGAGGTGAAGAAGGCATTAAGCACCTCCGCCTTTTCTTCATCTCTTGTAACTAAGTTTCCCCCCTCATCCAGTAAAGGATAGAGATTCTCCTTAGTCCTCCTTTTTGTGTTGATGTATTTATAAAAATGTTTTTTGTTATCTTTAACGGCAGTAGCCAGATTGAGCTCCAGATGAGCTTTGGCCTTCCTAATTTTGTCCCTGCACAGCCTCACAACATCCTTATAGTCCTCCCTAGTGGCCTGCCCACTTTTCCAAAGGTTATAGACCCTCTTTTTTCTCCTAAGCTCAAGCCACAATTCTCTATTCAGCCAGGCTGGTCTTCTTCCCCGCCAGCTCGTCTTTGGGCACGTGGGGACAGACCGTTCCTGCGCCATTAAGATTTCCCTCTTGAAGAGCGCCCAGCCTTCCTGGACCCCTCTGCCCTTCAGAACCGCCTCCCAAGGGACTCTACCAACCAGTGTCCTGAGCAGCTCAAAGTCAGCCCTCCGGAAGTCCAATACAGCAGTTGTGCTGGTCCCCTTCCTGGCCTCGCCAAGAATAGTGAACTCCACCATTTCGTGGTCACTCTGCCCAAGACAGCTCCCGACAATCACATCCTCCACCAGTCCTTCTCTGTTTGTGAAGAGAAGGTCTAGCGGGGCACCACCCCTGGTAGGTTCACTAACCAGCTGCGTCAGGAAGCTATCTTCCACACTCTCCAGAAACCTCCTAGACTGCTTTCTTTGGGCTGTGTTGTGCTTCCAGGATATGTCAGGGAAGTTGAAGTCCCCCACGAGTACAAGCGCTGAAGATTTTGCAACTTCTGTCAGTTGCCTGTAGAACTCCTCGTCCGTCTCCTCATCCTGGTTCGGCGGTCTATAGCAGACCCTGACCAGGACACTAGCCTTGTTGCCCCTGCCGATCCTAACCCAAAGGGACTCGACCTTGTCATTCCTAGCCTCGAGTTCTACAACCTCGAAAGACTCTCTAATGTAGAGAGCCACACCACCACCCCTTCTGTGCCGCCTGTCCCTTCTGAAGAGCTTATAGCCAGGCATTGCAGCACTCCAGTCATGAGACTGGTCCCACCACGTCTCCGTGATGGCAACCAAGTCGTAGCCTGCCTGCCGCACGATGGCTTCCAGCTCCTCCTGTTTGTTACCCATGCTGCGTGCATTGGTGTAGATGCACTTTAGCTGGGCCATTACCTTATCCTCCGGCCTTGCCATTATTCCCCCTGGCACAGCCTCAACAATCCTTGCCTCAGCCCCATCCCCCTTCTTACCTAGTTTAAAGCCCTCTCAATGAGCCCTGCCAGCTCCTGGCCCAGGATCCTTTTTCCCCTAAAAGATAGGGACCCGTCCGCGGCCATCAGGCCAGGTGCCGAGTAAAGTGCCCCATGGTCGAAAAACCCAAGATTTCTGCGTTGGCACCAGCCCCGAAGCCACGTGTTTAACAGGTGGGCTTTCCATGTCCTCTCTGTTCCCCTCCCTGCCACCGTAGGGATGGATGAAAACACCACCTGCACTCCCGCTCCATCCACTAACCGTCCCAGCCCCCTAAAGTCTCGTTTAATAGCCTTCAGGCTTCTCTCTTCAATGTTGTCACTGCCCGCCTGGACTATCAAAAGAGGATAATAATCAGAGGGGCGTACCAGGTTGGGAAGCTGCCTGGCAACGTCCTTGACCCTGGCCCCAGGGAGGCAGCAGACTTCCCTACGGGTAAGGTCGGGCCGACAAATAGGGCCCTCTGTTCCCCTAAGAATAGAGTCTCCAACAACAATAACCCTCCTGTCTTTCTTGATGGAGGCAGTCCTGAGGCGTGGAGTCGACCTCCTCGCCCTAGGCACCCTCCTGGGAACACTTGCTACCTCTTCCTCAGCTACTGGTCTGTCGAGCTCCAGGGCCTCAAACCTGTTGCGTAAGGGCACCTGGGAAGGTGGGGCCGGAAGGGGAGGGCATCGCCTGCGGTGTCGAGCAGGGACCTGTTTCCATTCCTCCTCAATTCCCAGATTCCCTCCCTCTGCCCGACGGTTACAGGGCAGGGGGTCCACCACTGTTTGGGGCGTCTCACCCCGGTACCTCTCCTTGAGGCCCTGCAGGGAGTCGCTCCACCAGTCTATCTCCCGCTCACACTCCCTGATATCCCTCAACCTCTCCACTTCTTCCTTGAGCTCCGCCACCATGCGGACCAGGTCATCCACCTGCTCGCACCTCACGCACGCAGTTTCTCTGCCTCCTGCCGATGGCAGCAACAGGCTCAGACACTCCTTGCATCCGGTGACCTGAACTGCTGCGTTTTTTAACGGGTAGTCGGTCTGGGTGTGTACCGACTTCCTGGAGAGCGCACCCTGCCTGGTGGAGACCATTATCACCTAGATAACGGCTGTCGTTAAGGAGGTGTTCGTATGGGCAGGGGGAGCGCTCCGCCCTGCCTGCTCGCCCTGCCTGCGCGAACTGCCGCGCTAACTGCCGCACCACGCCCTGTTTGCCCGCCCTGTTCGCCGCGCTCCTGGTCGCTCGCGCTCCCTAGGGGCAGCTTTTGAACAGCCGGGGGGGGGGGCGCTGCTGGCTCCGCCTTCGCCTCGTCAGCCTCCCTCACGAGGGCTGCCGGGTCCTGGCGGCTCCCTCAAGTAGGATCGATGCCTGAAAAATTAGCCCTGCCTGGCCCGATCCCCCGCTCCGCTGCAGAACGCCTCTGCCCAGGAGCCGATCGCCTCGGCAAATGGCAGTGAATGATGGTGTGATGATGCTGTGAAGACGCTCTGATGATGCTGTAGTGACGCAGTGATGATGATGTGATGATGCAGTAATGACGCTGTGATGATTTTCTGATGATGCAGTGATGATGCAGTGATGATACTGTGATGATGCAGTGATGATGTTGTGATGATGTAGTGATGGTGCAGGGATGATGCTGTGATGATACTGTGATGACACTGTGATGATGATGTGATGATGCTGTGATGATGCAGTGATGATACTGTGATGATGCAGTGATGATGCACTGATGACGCTGTGTTGATGCAGTGATGATGCTGCGATGATGATGTGGTGACGCTGTGATGATGCTATGATTATGTTGTGATGACTCTGTGATGATGCAGTGATGACGCTGTAATGATAATCTGATGATGCAGTGATGATGCATTGATGATGCTGCGATGGTGGTGTGATGATGTTGCGATGATGTAGTGATGGTGCAGGGATGATGCTGTGATGACTCTGTTATGATGCTGTAATGATTCTGTAATGATGCAGTGATGATGCTGTGATGATGTTGTGATGATACTGCAATGATGCAGTGATGATGCAGTGATGACGCTGTGTTGATGTACTGATGACGCTGCGATGATGATGTTGTGATGCTGTTATGATGCAGTGGTGATGGTGTGATGATGCTCATATGATGCATTGATTATGCAGTGATGATGCTGTGATGACACTGTGATGATGCAGTGATGACGCATTGATGATGCTGTGATTATGCAGTGATGACGCTGTGATGATTATCTGATGATGCATTGATGATGCTGTGATGATATTGTGATGATGTAGTGATTATGCAGTGATGATGCTGTGATGATGCTGTGATGACTCTGTGATGATGTTGTGTAGACGATGTGATGATGCTTGGATGATGCTGTGATGACGCTTTGATGATGCAGTGATGATGCTGTGATGACTGTGATGATGCTGTGACTATGCAGTGATGATGCAGTGATTATGCAGTGATGATGCTGTGATGACACTGTGATGATGTTGTGTAGACGATGTGATGATGCTGCAATGATGCTTTGATGACGCTTTGATGATGCAGTGATGATGCTGTGATGACGCTGTGATGATGCTGTGACTATGCAGTGATGATGCAGTGATGACACTGTGATGATTTTGTGATGATGCTGTGATGATGCAGTGATGATACTGTGATGATGCAGTAATGATGCACTGATGACGCTTTGTTGATGCTTTGTTGACGGTGCGATGATGATGTTGTGATGGTGTGATGATGCTATGATTATGTTGCGATGACTCTGTGATGATGCAGTGATGATGCTGTGATGATGCAGTGATGATGGTGTGATGATGCTCTGATGATGCAGTGATTATGCAGTGATGATGCTGTGATGACACTGTGATGACACTGTGATGATGCTGTGATGATGCAGTGACGCAGTGATGACACTGCGTTGATGTTGAGATAATGTTATGAGGATGCTGTGATGATGCAGTCATGATGCTATAATGATGCTTTGATGATGCAGTGATGATACTGTGATGATGCAGTGATGACGCTGTGTTGATGTAGTGATGACGCTGCGATGATGATGTGATGATGCAGTGATGATGCAGTGGTGATGGTGTGATGATGCTCTGATGATACAGTGATGATGCTGTGATGACTCTGTGATGATGCAGTGATGATGCAGTGATCTTGCTGTGATGATGTTGTGATGATGCTGTGATGACACTTAGATGATGCACTGATGATGCTGTGACTATGCAGTGATGATGCTGTGATGATGCAGTGTTGACCATGCGATGATGCTGTGATGATGCAGTGATGACGCTGCGATGACACTGTGATGATGCAGTGATGATGCTGTGATGACACTGTGATGATGCTGTGACGATGCTGTGATGACACTGTGATGATGCTGTGAAGATGCAGTGATGATGGTGTGATGACTCTGTGAAGACGCTCTGATGATGCTGTGATGACGCAGTGATGATGCTGTGATGATGTAGTGATAATGCTATGATGACGCTGTGCTGATGCTGTAATGATTCTGTGATGATGCAGTGATGATACTGTGATGATGCAGTGATGCAGTGATGACACTGTGATGATGTTGTGATAATGTTGTGAAGATGCTCTGATGATGCTCTGATGACGCAGTGATGATTTTGTAATGACGCTGTGATGATGCATTTATGTTGCTGCGATGACACTGTGACGACGCTGTGATGATGCAGTGACGCAGTGATGACACTGCGTTGATGTTGAGACAATGTTGTGAGGATGATGTGATGATGCAGTCATGATACTATGATGATGCTCAGATGATGCAGTGATTATGCAGTGATGATGCTGTGATGACGCTCTGATGATGCTGTGATGATGCAGTGATGATGCTGTGATGCTGCAGTGATGATGCTGTTATGACACTGTGATGATGTTGTGTAGACGATGTGATGATGCTGCAATGATGCTTTGATAACGCTTTGATGATGCAGTGATGATGCTGTGATGACGCTGTGATGATGCTGTGACTATGCAGTGATGATGCTGTGATGACACTGTGATGATTTTGTGATGATGCAGTGATGATACTGTGATGATGCGGTAATGATGCACTGATGACGCTTTGTTGATGCTTTGTTGACAGTGCGATGATGATGTTGTGATGGTGTGATGATGCTATGATTATGTTGCGATGACTCTGTGATGATGCAGTGATGATGCTGTGATGATGCAGTGATGATGATGTGATGATGCAGTGATGACGCTGTAATGATTATCTGATGATGCAGTGATGATGCATTGATGATGCTGCGATGGTGGTGTGATGATGTTGTGATGATGTAGTGATGGTGCAGGGATGATGCTGTGATGATGCTGTGATGACTCTGTTATGATGCTGTAATGATTCTGTAATGATGCAGTGATGATGTTGTGATGATACTGCGATGATGCAGTGATGATGCAGTGATGACGCTGTGTTGATGTAGTGATGACTCTGCGATGATGATGTTGTGATGCTGTGATGATGCAGTGGTGATGGTGTGATGATGCTCTGATGATGCAGTGATGATGCTGTGATGACGCTGTGATGATATTATGTAGTTCATGTGATGATGCAGTGATGATGCAGTGATGATGCAGAGATGATGCAGTGATGATGCTGTGATGATGCAGTGATTATTCAGTGATGATGCTGTGATGATGCTTTGATGACGCTGTGATGATGCTGTGATAATACTGTGATGATGCAGTGATGATGGTGTGATGATGCAGTGAGGATGCTGTGATGATGCAGTGATGATGCAGTGATCATGCTGTGATGATGCTGTGATGATGCTGATATAATGCTGTGATGATGCAGTAATTATGCAGTGATGATGCTGTGATGACACTGTGGTGATGCAGTGATGATACTGTGATGATGCAGTGATGACGCTGTGTTGATGTAGTGATGACACTGCAATCATGATGTGATGATGCAGTGATGATGCAGTGGTGATGGTGTGATGATGCTCTGATGATGCAGTGATGATGCAGTGATGATGCTGTGATGACTCTGTGAAGACGCTCTGATGATGCAGTGATGACGCAGTGATGATGATGTGATGCTACAGTGATGACGCTGTGATGATTATCTGCTGATGCAGTGATGATGCACTGATGATGCTGTGATGGTGGTGTGATGATGTTGTGATGATGTAGTGATGGTGCAGGGATGATGCTGTGATGACTCTGTGGTGATGCTGTAATGATGCTGTGATGATGCAGTGATGATACAGTGATGATGCTGTGATGACACTGTGATGATGCAGTGATGATACTGTGATGATGCAGTGATGACGCTGTGTTGATATAGTGATGACGCTGCGATGATGATGTGATGATGCAGTGATGATGCAGTGGTGATGGTGTGATGATGCTCTGATGATGCAGTGATAATGCAGTGATGATTCTGTGATGACTGTGATAATGCAGTGATGATGCAGTGATCTTGCAGTGATGATGCTGTGATGATGCAGTAATAAGCAGTAATGATGCTTTGATGATGCTGTGATGATGCTTTGATGATGCAGTGATTATGCAGTGATGATGGTGTGATGACGGTCTAATGATGCTGTGATGATGCAGTGATGATGCTGTGTTGATGCAGTGATTATGCTGTGATGATGGTGTGGTGATGCAGTGATTATGCAGTGATGATGCTCTGATGACGCTCTAATCATGCTGTGATGATGCTGTGATGATGCTGTGGTGATGATGTGATGATGTTTTGATGATGCAGGGATGATGCAGTGATGACGCTGTGATGATACAGTGATTATGCAGTGATGATGCTGTGATGACACTGTGATGATGTTGTGTAGATGATGTGATGATGCTGTGATGACACTGTGATGATGCTGTGATGATGCAGTGTTGACCATGCGATGATGCTGTGATGATGCAGTGATGACGCTGCGATGACACTGTGATGACGCTGTGATGATGCAGTGATGCTGTGATGATGCTGTGATGACGCTGTGATGACACTGTGATGATGCTGTGATGATGCTGTGATGATGGAGTGATTATGCAGTGATGATGCTGTTATGACACTGTGATGATGTTGTGTAGATGATGTGATGATGCTTTGATGACGCTTTGATGATGCAGGGATGATGCTGTGATGATGCTGTGATTATGATGTGATGATGCAGTGATGACGCCGTGATGATGCAGTGATGACGCCGTGATGATGTAGTGATGATGCTGTGATGATGCAGCGATGATGCAGTGATAATGCTGTGATGATGCAGTGATTATACAGTGATGATGCTGTGATGACACTCTGATGAGTCTGTGACGATGCAGTGATGATGCAGTGATGATGGTGTGATGATGCTGTGAAGACGCTGTAATGATTATCTGATGATGCAGTGATGATGCATTGATGATGCTGTGATGGTGGTGTGATGATGTTGTGATGATGTAGTGATGGTGCAGGGATGATGCAATGATGATGCTCTGGTGACGCTGTGATGATGCAATAATAAGCAGTAATGATGCTGTGATGATGCTTTGATGATGCAGTGATTAGGCAGTGATGATGGTGTGATGACGGTCTAATGATGCTGTGATGATGCAGTGATGATGCTGTGATGATGCTGTGAAGACGCTATGATGATGCTCTGATGACGATGTGATGATGCAGTAATAAGCAGTAATGATGCTTTGATGATGCTGTGATGATGCTTTGATGATGCAGTGATTATGCAGTGATGATGGTGTGACGACGGTCTAATGATGCTGTGATGATGCACTGATGATGCTGTGTTGATGCAGTGATGATGCAGTGATTATGCTGTGATGATGGTGTGATGATGCAGTGATTATGCAGTGATGATGCTCTGATGACGCTCTAATCATGCTCTGATGATGCTGTGATGATGATGTGATGATGCTTTGATGATGCAGGGATGATGCAGAGATGACGCTGTGAAGACGCAGTTATGATGCTGTGATGACGCTGTGATGATGCTGTGATGATACAGTGATTATGAAGTGATGATGCTGTGATGACACTGTGATGATGCTGTGATGAGGCAGTGTTGACCATGCGATGATGCTGTCATGACGCAGTAATGATACAGTTATGACGCTGCGATGACACTGTGATGACGCTGTGATGATGCAGTGATGATGCTGTGATGACGCTGTGATGACACTGTGATGATGCTGTGATGATGCAGTGATGATGCAGTGATGATGCAGTGATGATGCAGTTATGACACTGTGATGATGTTGTGTAGACGATGTGATGATGCTGTAATGATGCTTTGATGACGCTGTGATGATGCAGTGATGATGCTGTGATTATGATGTGATGATGCATTGATGATGCTGTGACTATGCAGTGGTGATGCAGTGATGACACTGTGATGATTTTGTGATGATGCTGTGATGATGCAGTGATGATTCTGTGATGATCACAGAATCACAGTATTTTCTAGGTTGGAAGAGACCTTAAGATCATCGAGTCCAACCTCTGACCTAACACTAACAGTCCCCACTAAACCATATCCCTAAGCTCTACATCTAATCGTCTTTTAAAGACTTCCAGGGATGGTGACTCCACCACTTCCCTGGGCAGCCTGTTCCAATGTCGAACAACCCTTTCAGTGAAAAAGTGCCCCCTAACATCCAGCCTAAAACTCCCCTGGCGCAACTTAATCCCATTCCCCCTCGTCCTATCACCAGGCACGTGGGAGAATAGACCAACCCCCACCTCGCTACAGCCTCCTTTAAGGTACCTGTAGAGAGCAATAAGGTCACCCCTGAGCCTCCTTTTCTCCAGGCTGAACAGGCCCAGCTCCCTCAGCCGCTCCTCGTAGGACTTATTCTCCAGGCCCCTCACCAGCTTCGTCGCCCTTCTCTGAACCCGCTCAAGCACCTCGATGTCCTTCTTGTAGCGAGGGGCCCAAAACTGAACACAGTACTCGAGGTGCGGCCTCACCAGAGCCGAGTACAGGGGGACGATCACCTCCCTAGCCCTGCTGGCCGCACTGTTTCTTATACAGGCCAGGATGCTGTTGGCCTTTTTGGCCACCTGAGCACACTGCTGGCTCATATTCAGCCGACTATCAACCATCACTCCCAGGTCCTTCTCTGCCAGGCAGCTCTCCAACCACTCATCTCCCAGCCTGTAGCTCTGCTTGGGGTTATTGCGCCCCAGGTGCAGGACCCGGCACTTGGCCTTGTTGAACTTCATACAGTTGGCCTCAGCCCATCGGTGCAGCCTATCCAGATCCTCCTGCAGAGCCTTCCTACCCTCAAGCAGATCGACACACGCACCTAGCTTGGTGTCATCTGCAAACTTACTGAGGGTGCACTCAATGCCCTCGTCCAGATCATCGATGAAGATATTAAAGAGGACCGGCCCCAGCACCGAGCCCTGGGGAACGCCACTAGTGACCGGCCTCCAACTGGACTTGACTCCATTCACCATGACTCTTTGGGCCCGGCTATCCAGCCAGTTTCTAACCCAACGAAGCGTGCGCCAGTCCAAGCCAAGAGCAGCCAGTTTCTTGAGGAGAATGCTGTGGGAGACGGTGTCAAAAGCCTTGCTGAAGTCAAGGTAGACCACATCCACAGCCTTTCCCTCATCCACCCAGCGCGTCACTTTGTCATAGAAGGAGATCAGGTTCGTCAAGCAGGATCTGCCTTTCAGAAACCCATGCTGACTGGGCCTGATCGCCTGCTTGCCCTGCAAGTGCTGCATGATAACTCTCAAGAGGATCTGCTCCATGAGCTTCCCTGGTACTGAGGTTAAACTGACAGGCCTGTAGTTTCCTGGGTCTGCCCTCTGGCCCTTCTTGTAGATGGGCGTCACGTTTGCCAGCCGCCAGTCAACTGGGACCTCCCCCGATAGCCAGGACTGCTGATAAATGATGGATAGTGGCTTGGCCAGCTCCTCCGCCAGTTCTCTCAGTACCCTTGGGTGGATCCCATCCGGCCCCATCGACTTGTGCACATCCAAGTGCCGTAGCAGGTCACCAACCAGTTCCTCGTCGATAGTGAGGGCCACATCCTGCTCCCCATCCCCCTCCACCAGCTCAGGGTACTGGGTATCCAGAGAACAACCGGTATTGCCGCTAAAGACTGAGGTGAAGAAGGCATTAAGCACCTCCGCCTTTTCTTCATCTCTTGTAACTAAGTTTCCCCCCTCATCCAGTAAAGGATAGAGATTCTCCTTAGTCCTCCTTTTTGTGTTGATGTATTTATAAAAATGTTTTTTGTTATCTTTAACGGCAGTAGCCAGATTGAGCTCCAGATGAGCTTTGGCCTTCCTAATTTTGTCCCTGCACAGCCTCACAACATCCTTATAGTCCTCCCTAGTGGCCTGCCCACTTTTCCAAAGGTTATAGACCCTCTTTTTTCTCCTAAGCTCAAGCCACAATTCTCTATTCAGCCAGGCTGGTCTTCTTCCCCGCCAGCTCGTCTTTGGGCACGTGGGGACAGACCGTTCCTGCGCCATTAAGATTTCCCTCTTGAAGAGCGCCCAGCCTTCCTGGACCCCTCTGCCCTTCAGAACCGCCTCCCAAGGGACTCTACCAACCAGTGTCCTGAGCAGCTCAAAGTCAGCCCTCCGGAAGTCCAATACAGCAGTTGTGCTGGTCCCCTTCCTGGCCTCGCCAAGAATAGTGAACTCCACCATTTCGTGGTCACTCTGCCCAAGACAGCTCCCGACAATCACATCCTCCACCAGTCCTTCTCTGTTTGTGAAGAGAAGGTCTAGCGGGGCACCACCCCTGGTAGGTTCACTAACCAGCTGCGTCAGGAAGCTATCTTCCACACTCTCCAGAAACCTCCTAGACTGCTTTCTTTGGGCTGTGTTGTGCTTCCAGGATATGTCAGGGAAGTTGAAGTCCCCCACGAGTACAAGCGCTGAAGATTTTGCAACTTCTGTCAGTTGCCTGTAGAACTCCTCGTCCGTCTCCTCATCCTGGTTCGGCGGTCTATAGCAGACCCTGACCAGGACACTAGCCTTGTTGCCCCTGCCGATCCTAACCCAAAGGGACTCGACCTTGTCATTCCTAGCCTCGAGTTCTACAACCTCGAAAGACTCTCTAATGTAGAGAGCCACACCACCACCCCTTCTGTGCTGCCTGTCCCTTCTGAAGAGCTTATAGCCAGGCATTGCAGCACTCCAGTCATGAGACTGGTCCCACCACGTCTCCGTGATGGCAACCAAGTCGTAGCCTGCCTGCCGCACGATGGCTTCCAGCTCCTCCTGTTTGTTACCCATGCTGCGTGCATTGGTGTAGATGCACTTTAGCTGGGCCATTACCTTATCCTCCGGCCTTGCCATTATTCCCCCTGGCACAGCCTCAACAATCCTTGCCTCAGCCCCATCCCCCTTCTTACCTAGTTTAAAGCCCTCTCAATGAGCCCTGCCAGCTCCTGGCCCAGGATCCTTTTTCCCCTAAAAGATAGGGACCCGTCCGCGGCCATCAGGCCAGGTGCCGAGTAAAGTGCCCCATGGTCGAAAAACCCAAGATTTCTGCGTTGGCACCAGCCCCGAAGCCACGTGTTTAACAGGTGGGCTTTCCATGTCCTCTCTGTTCCCCTCCCTGCCACCGTAGGGATGGATGAAAACACCACCTGCACTCCCGCTCCATCCACTAACCGTCCCAGCCCCCTAAAGTCTCGTTTAATAGCCTTCAGGCTTCTCTCTTCAATGTTGTCACTGCCCGCCTGGACTATCAAAAGAGGATAATAATCAGAGGGGCGTACCAGGTTGGGAAGCTGCCTGGCAACGTCCTTGACCCTGGCCCCAGGGAGGCAGCAGACTTCCCTACGGGTAAGGTCGGGCCGACAAATAGGGCCCTCTGTTCCCCTAAGAATAGAGTCTCCAACAACAATAACCCTCCTGTCTTTCTTGATGGAGGCAGTCCTGAGGCGTGGAGTCGACCTCCTCGCCCTAGGCACCCTCCTGGGAACACTTGCTACCTCTTCCTCAGCTACTGGTCTGTCGAGCTCCAGGGCCTCAAACCTGTTGCGTAAGGGCACCTGGGAAGGTGGGGCCGGAAGGGGAGGGCATCGCCTGCGGTGTCGAGCAGGGACCTGTTTCCATTCCTCCTCAATTCCCAGATTCCCTCCCTCTGCCCGACGGTTACAGGGCAGGGGGTCCACCACTGTTTGGGGCGTCTCACCCCGGTACCTCTCCTTGAGGCCCTGCAGGGAGTCGCTCCACCAGTCTATCTCCCGCTCACACTCCCTGATATCCCTCAACCTCTCCACTTCTTCCTTGAGCTCCGCCACCATGCGGACCAGGTCATCCACCTGCTCGCACCTCACGCACGCAGTTTCTCTGCCTCCTGCCGATGGCAGCAACAGGCTCAGACACTCCTTGCATCCGGTGACCTGAACTGCTGCGTTTTTTAACGGGTAGTCAGTCTGGGTGTGTACCGACTTCCTGGAGAGCGCACCCTGCCTGGTGGAGACCATTATCACCTAGATAACGGCTGTCGTTAAGGAGGTGTTCGTATGGGCAGGGGGAGCGCTCCGCCCTGCCTGCTCGCCCTGCCTGCGCGAACTGCCGCGCTAACTGCCGCACCACGCCCTGTTTGCCCGCCCTGTTCGCCGCGCTCCTGGTCGCTCGCGCTCCCTAGGGGCAGCTTTTGAACAGCCGGGGGGGGGGGCGCTGCTGGCTCCGCCTTCGCCTCGTCAGCCTCCCTCACGAGGGCTGCCGGGTCCTGGCGGCTCCCTCAAGTAGGATCGATGCCTGAAAAATTAGCCCTGCCTGGCCCGATCCCCCGCTCCGCTGCAGAACGCCTCTGCCCAGGAGCCGATCGCCTCGGCAAATGGCAGTGAATGATGGTGTGATGATGCTGTGAAGACGCTCTGATGATGCTGTAGTGACGCAGTGATGATGATGTGATGATGCAGTAATGACGCTGTGATGATTTTCTGATGATGCAGTGATGATGCAGTGATGATACTGTGATGATGCAGTGATGATGTTGTGATGATGTAGTGATGGTGCAGGGATGATGCTGTGATGATACTGTGATGACACTGTGATGATGATGTGATGATGCTGTGATGATGCAGTGATGATACTGTGACGATGCAGTGATGATGCACTGATGACGCTGTGTTGATGCAGTGATGATGCTGCGATGATGATGTGGTGACGCTGTGATGATGCTATGATTATGTTGTGATGACTCTGTGATGATGCAGTGATGACGCTGTAATGATAATCTGATGATGCAGTGATGATGCATTGATGATGCTGCGATGGTGGTGTGATGATGTTGCGATGATGTAGTGATGGTGCAGGGATGATGCTGTGATGACTCTGTTATGATGCTGTAATGATTCTGTAATGATGCAGTGATGATGCTGTGATGATGTTGTGATGATACTGCAATGATGCAGTGATGATGCAGTGATGACGCTGTGTTGATGTAGTGATGACGCTGCGATGATGATGTTGTGATGCTGTTATGATGCAGTGGTGATGGTGTGATGATGCTCATATGATGCATTGATTATGCAGTGATGATGCTGTGATGACACTGTGATGATGCAGTGATGACGCATTGATGATGCTGTGATTATGCAGTGATGACGCTGTGATGATTATCTGATGATGCATTGATGATGCTGTGATGATATTGTGATGATGTAGTGATTATGCAGTGATGATGCTGTGATGATGCTGTGATGACTCTGTGATGATGTTGTGTAGACGATGTGATGATGCTTGGATGATGCTGTGATGACGCTTTGATGATGCAGTGATGATGCTGTGATGACTGTGATGATGCTGTGACTATGCAGTGATGATGCAGTGATTATGCAGTGATGATGCTGTGATGACACTGTGATGATGTTGTGTAGACGATGTGATGATGCTGCAATGATGCTTTGATGACGCTTTGATGATGCAGTGATGATGCTGTGATGACGCTGTGATGATGCTGTGACTATGCAGTGATGATGCAGTGATGACACTGTGATGATTTTGTGATGATGCTGTGATGATGCAGTGATGATACTGTGATGATGCAGTAATGATGCACTGATGACGCTTTGTTGATGCTTTGTTGACGGTGCGATGATGATGTTGTGATGGTGTGATGATGCTATGATTATGTTGCGATGACTCTGTGATGATGCAGTGATGATGCTGTGATGATGCAGTGATGATGGTGTGATGATGCTCTGATGATGCAGTGATTATGCAGTGATGATGCTGTGATGACACTGTGATGAGTCTGTGACGATGCAGAGATGATGCAGTGATGATGCTCTGATGATGCAGTGATTATGTAGTGATGATGCTGTGATGACTCTGTGATGATGCAGTGATGATGGTGTGATGATGCTCTGATGATGCAGTGATTATGCAGTGATGATGCTGTGATGACACTGTGATGACACTGTGATGATGCTGTGATGATGCAGTGACGCAGTGATGACACTGCGTTGATGTTGAGATAATGTTATGAGGATGCTGTGATGATGCAGTCATGATGCTATAATGATGCTTTGATGATGCAGTGATGATACTGTGATGATGCAGTGATGACGCTGTGTTGATGTAGTGATGACGCTGCGATGATGATGTGATGATGCAGTGATGATGCAGTGGTGATGGTGTGATGATGCTCTGATGATACAGTGATGATGCTGTGATGACTCTGTGATGATGCAGTGATGATGCAGTGATCTTGCTGTGATGATGTTGTGATGATGCTGTGATGACACTTAGATGATGCACTGATGATGCTGTGACTATGCAGTGATGATGCTGTGATGATGCAGTGTTGACCATGCGATGATGCTGTGATGATGCAGTGATGACACTGCGATGACACTGTGATGATGCAGTGATGATGCTGTGATGACACTGTGATGATGCTGTGACGATGCTGTGATGACACTGTGATGATGCTGTGAAGATGCAGTGATGATGGTGTGATGACTCTGTGAAGACGCTCTGATGATGCTGTGATGACGCAGTGATGATGCTGTGATGATGTAGTGATAATGCTATGATGACGCTGTGGTGATGCTGTAATGATTCTGTGATGATGCAGTGATGATACTGTGATGATGCAGTGATGCAGTGATGACACTGTGATGATGTTGTGATAATGTTGTGAAGATGCTCTGATGATGCTCTGATGACGCAGTGATGATTTTGTAATGACGCTGTGATGATGCATTTATGTTGCTGCGATGACACTGTGACGACGCTGTGATGATGCAGTGACGCAGTGATGACACTGCGTTGATGTTGAGACAATGTTGTGAGGATGATGTGATGATGCAGTCATGATACTATGATGATGCTCAGATGATGCAGTGATTATGCAGTGATGATGCTGTGATGACGCTCTGATGATGCTGTGATGATGCAGTGATGATGCTGTGATGCTGCAGTGATGATGCTGTTATGACACTGTGATGATGTTGTGTAGACGATGTGATGATGCTGCAATGATGCTTTGATAACGCTTTGATGATGCAGTGATGATGCTGTGATGACGCTGTGATGATGCTGTGACTATGCAGTGATGATGCTGTGATGACACTGTGATGATTTTGTGATGATGCAGTGATGATACTGTGATGATGCGGTAATGATGCACTGATGACGCTTTGTTGATGCTTTGTTGACAGTGCGATGATGATGTTGTGATGGTGTGATGATGCTATGATTATGTTGCGATGACTCTGTGATGATGCAGTGATGATGCTGTGATGATGCAGTGATGATGATGTGATGATGCAGTGATGACGCTGTAATGATTATCTGATGATGCAGTGATGATGCATTGATGATGCTGCGATGGTGGTGTGATGATGTTGTGATGATGTAGTGATGGTGCAGGGATGATGCTGTGATGATGCTGTGATGACTCTGTTATGATGCTGTAATGATTCTGTAATGATGCAGTGATGATGTTGTGATGATACTGCGATGATGCAGTGATGATGCAGTGATGACGCTGTGTTGATGTAGTGATGACGCTGCGATGATGATGTTGTGATGCTGTGATGATGCAGTGGTGATGGTGTGATGATGCTCTGATGATGCAGTGATGATGCTGTGATGACGCTGTGATGATATTATGTAGTTCATGTGATGATGCAGTGATGATGCAGTGATGATGCAGAGATGATGCAGTGATGATGCTGTGATGATGCAGTGATTATTCAGTGATGATGCTGTGATGATGCTTTGATGACGCTGTGATGATGCTGTGATAATACTGTGATGATGCAGTGATGATGGTGTGATGATGCAGTGAGGATGCTGTGATGATGCAGTGATGATGCAGTGATCATGCTGTGATGATGCTGTGATGATGCTGATATAATGCTGTGATGATGCAGTAATTATGCAGTGATGATGCTGTGATGACACTGTGGTGATGCAGTGATGATACTGTGATGATGCAGTGATGACGCTGTGTTGATGTAGTGATGACACTGCAATCATGATGTGATGATGCAGTGATGATGCAGTGGTGATGGTGTGATGATGCTCTGATGATGCAGTGATGATGCAGTGATGATGCTGTGATGACTCTGTGAAGACGCTCTGATGATGCAGTGATGACGCAGTGATGATGATGTGATGCTACAGTGATGACGCTGTGATGATTATCTGCTGATGCAGTGATGATGCACTGATGATGCTGTGATGGTGGTGTGATGATGTTGTGATGATGTAGTGATGGTGCAGGGATGATGCTGTGATGACTCTGTGGTGATGCTGTAATGATGCTGTGATGATGCAGTGATGATACAGTGATGATGC
Source organism: Somateria mollissima (assembly GCA_951411735.1). Classification (NCBI taxonomy): domain Eukaryota; kingdom Metazoa; phylum Chordata; class Aves; order Anseriformes; family Anatidae; genus Somateria; species Somateria mollissima. Next base: position 203,138 of record CATOCB010000113.1, on the reverse strand, counting down.
TGTGATGACACTGTGATGATGCAGTGATGATACTGTGATGATGCAGTGATGACGCTGTGTTGATATAGTGATGACGCTGCGATGATGATGTGATGATGCAGTGATGATGCAGTGGTGATGGTGTGATGATGCTCTGATGATGCAGTGATAATGCAGTGATGATTCTGTGATGACTGTGATAATGCAGTGATGATGCAGTGATCTTGCAGTGATGATGCTGTGATGATGCAGTAATAAGCAGTAATGATGCTTTGATGATGCTGTGATGATGCTTTGATGATGCAGTGATTATGCAGTGATGATGGTGTGATGACGGTCTAATGATGCTGTGATGATGCAGTGATGATGCTGTGTTGATGCAGTGATTATGCTGTGATGATGGTGTGGTGATGCAGTGATTATGCAGTGATGATGCTCTGATGACGCTCTAATCATGCTGTGATGATGCTGTGATGATGCTGTGGTGTTGATGTGATGATGTTTTGATGATGCAGGGATGATGCAGTGATGACGCTGTGATGATACAGTGATTATGCAGTGATGATGCTGTGATGACACTGTGATGATGTTGTGTAGATGATGTGATGATGCTGTGATGACACTGTGATGATGCTGTGATGATGCAGTGTTGACCATGCGATGATGCTGTGATGATGCAGTGATGACGCTGCGATGACACTGTGATGACGCTGTGATGATGCAGTGATGCTGTGATGACGCTGTGATGACACTGTGATGATGCTGTGATGATGCTGTGATGATGGAGTGATTATGCAGTGATGATGCTGTTATGACACTGTGATGATGTTGTGTAGATGATGTGATGATGCTTTGATGACGCTTTGATGATGCAGGGATGATGCTGTGATGATGCTGTGATTATGATGTGATGATGCAGTGATGACGCCGTGATGATGCAGTGATGACGCCGTGATGATGTAGTGATGATGCTGTGATGATGCAGCGATGATGCAGTGATAATGCTGTGATGATGCAGTGATTATACAGTGATGATGCTGTGATGACACTCTGATGAGTCTGTGACGATGCAGTGATGATGCAGTGATGATGGTGTGATGATGCTGTGAAGACGCTGTAATGATTATCTGATGATGCAGTGATGATGCATTGATGATGCTGTGATGGTGGTGTGATGATGTTGTGATGATGTAGTGATGGTGCAGGGATGATGCAATGATGATGCTCTGGTGACGCTGTGATGATGCAATAATAAGCAGTAATGATGCTGTGATGATGCTTTGATGATGCAGTGATTAGGCAGTGATGATGGTGTGATGACGGTCTAATGATGCTGTGATGATGCAGTGATGATGCTGTGAAGACGCTATGATGATGCTCTGATGACGATGTGATGATGCAGTAATAAGCAGTAATGATGCTTTGATGATGCTGTGATGATGCTTTGATGATGCAGTGATTATGCAGTGATGATGGTGTGACGACGGTCTAATGATGCTGTGATGATGCACTGATGATGCTGTGTTGATGCAGTGATGATGCAGTGATTATGCTGTGATGATGGTGTGATGATGCAGTGATTATGCAGTGATGATGCTCTGATGACGCTCTAATCATGCTCTGATGATGCTGTGATGATGATGTGATGATGCTTTGATGATGCAGGGATGATGCAGAGATGACGCTGTGAAGACGCAGTTATGATGCTGTGATGACGCTGTGATGATGCTGTGATGATACAGTGATTATGAAGTGATGATGCTGTGATGACACTGTGATGATGCTGTGATGAGGCAGTGTTGACCATGCGATGATGCTGTCATGACGCAGTAATGATACAGTTATGACGCTGCGATGACACTGTGATGACGCTGTGATGATGCAGTGATGATGCTGTGATGACGCTGTGATGACACTGTGATGATGCTGTGATGATGCAGTGATGATGCAGTGATGATGCAGTTATGACACTGTGATGATGTTGTGTAGACGATGTGATGATGCTGTAATGATGCTTTGATGACGCTGTGATGATGCAGTGATGATGCTGTGATTATGATGTGATGATGCATTGATGATGCTGTGACTATGCAGTGGTGATGCAGTGATGACACTGTGATGATTTTGTGATGATGCTGTGATGATGCAGTGATGATTCTGTGATGATCACAGAATCACAGTATTTTCTAGGTTGGAAGAGACCTTAAGATCATCGAGTCCAACCTCTGACCTAACACTAACAGTCCCCACTAAACCATATCCCTAAGCTCTACATCTAATCGTCTTTTAAAGACTTCCAGGGATGGTGACTCCACCACTTCCCTGGGCAGCCTGTTCCAATGTCGAACAACCCTTTCAGTGAAAAAGTGCCCCCTAACATCCAGCCTAAAACTCCCCTGGCGCAACTTAATCCCATTCCCCCTCGTCCTATCACCAGGCACGTGGGAGAATAGACCAACCCCCACCTCGCTACAGCCTCCTTTAAGGTACCTGTAGAGAGCAATAAGGTCACCCCTGAGCCTCCTTTTCTCCAGGCTGAACAGGCCCAGCTCCCTCAGCCGCTCCTCGTAGGACTTATTCTCCAGGCCCCTCACCAGCTTCGTCGCCCTTCTCTGAACCCGCTCAAGCACCTCGATGTCCTTCTTGTAGCGAGGGGCCCAAAACTGAACACAGTACTCGAGGTGCGGCCTCACCAGAGCCGAGTACAGGGGGACGATCACCTCCCTAGCCCTGCTGGCCGCACTGTTTCTTATACAGGCCAGGATGCTGTTGGCCTTTTTGGCCACCTGAGCACACTGCTGGCTCATATTCAGCCGACTATCAACCATCACTCCCAGGTCCTTCTCTGCCAGGCAGCTCTCCAACCACTCATCTCCCAGCCTGTAGCTCTGCTTGGGGTTATTGCGCCCCAGGTGCAGGACCCGGCACTTGGCCTTGTTGAACTTCATACAGTTGGCCTCAGCCCATCGGTGCAGCCTATCCAGATCCTCCTGCAGAGCCTTCCTACCCTCAAGCAGATCGACACACGCACCTAGCTTGGTGTCATCTGCAAACTTACTGAGGGTGCACTCAATGCCCTCGTCCAGATCATCGATGAAGATATTAAAGAGGACCGGCCCCAGCACCGAGCCCTGGGGAACGCCACTAGTGACCGGCCTCCAACTGGACTTGACTCCATTCACCATGACTCTTTGGGCCCGGCTATCCAGCCAGTTTCTAACCCAACGAAGCGTGCGCCAGTCCAAGCCAAGAGCAGCCAGTTTCTTGAGGAGAATGCTGTGGGAGACGGTGTCAAAAGCCTTGCTGAAGTCAAGGTAGACCACATCCACAGCCTTTCCCTCATCCACCCAGCGCGTCACTTTGTCATAGAAGGAGATCAGGTTCGTCAAGCAGGATCTGCCTTTCAGAAACCCATGCTGACTGGGCCTGATCGCCTGCTTGCCCTGCAAGTGCTGCATGATAACTCTCAAGAGGATCTGCTCCATGAGCTTCCCTGGTACTGAGGTTAAACTGACAGGCCTGTAGTTTCCTGGGTCTGCCCTCTGGCCCTTCTTGTAGATGGGCGTCACGTTTGCCAGCCGCCAGTCAACTGGGACCTCCCCCGATAGCCAGGACTGCTGATAAATGATGGATAGTGGCTTGGCCAGCTCCTCCGCCAGTTCTCTCAGTACCCTTGGGTGGATCCCATCCGGCCCCATCGACTTGTGCACATCCAAGTGCCGTAGCAGGTCACCAACCAGTTCCTCGTCGATAGTGAGGGCCACATCCTGCTCCCCATCCCCCTCCACCAGCTCAGGGTACTGGGTATCCAGAGAACAACCGGTATTGCCGCTAAAGACTGAGGTGAAGAAGGCATTAAGCACCTCCGCCTTTTCTTCATCTCTTGTAACTAAGTTTCCCCCCTCATCCAGTAAAGGATAGAGATTCTCCTTAGTCCTCCTTTTTGTGTTGATGTATTTATAAAAATGTTTTTTGTTATCTTTAACGGCAGTAGCCAGATTGAGCTCCAGATGAGCTTTGGCCTTCCTAATTTTGTCCCTGCACAGCCTCACAACATCCTTATAGTCCTCCCTAGTGGCCTGCCCACTTTTCCAAAGGTTATAGACCCTCTTTTTTCTCCTAAGCTCAAGCCACAATTCTCTATTCAGCCAGGCTGGTCTTCTTCCCCGCCAGCTCGTCTTTGGGCACGTGGGGACAGACCGTTCCTGCGCCATTAAGATTTCCCTCTTGAAGAGCGCCCAGCCTTCCTGGACCCCTCTGCCCTTCAGAACCGCCTCCCAAGGGACTCTACCAACCAGTGTCCTGAGCAGCTCAAAGTCAGCCCTCCGGAAGTCCAATACAGCAGTTGTGCTGGTCCCCTTCCTGGCCTCGCCAAGAATAGTGAACTCCACCATTTCGTGGTCACTCTGCCCAAGACAGCTCCCGACAATCACATCCTCCACCAGTCCTTCTCTGTTTGTGAAGAGAAGGTCTAGCGGGGCACCACCCCTGGTAGGTTCACTAACCAGCTGCGTCAGGAAGCTATCTTCCACACTCTCCAGAAACCTCCTAGACTGCTTTCTTTGGGCTGTGTTGTGCTTCCAGGATATGTCAGGGAAGTTGAAGTCCCCCACGAGTACAAGCGCTGAAGATTTTGCAACTTCTGTCAGTTGCCTGTAGAACTCCTCGTCCGTCTCCTCATCCTGGTTCGGCGGTCTATAGCAGACCCTGACCAGGACACTAGCCTTGTTGCCCCTGCCGATCCTAACCCAAAGGGACTCGACCTTGTCATTCCTAGCCTCGAGTTCTACAACCTCGAAAGACTCTCTAATGTAGAGAGCCACACCACCACCCCTTCTGTGCCGCCTGTCCCTTCTGAAGAGCTTATAGCCAGGCATTGCAGCACTCCAGTCATGAGACTGGTCCCACCACGTCTCCGTGATGGCAACCAAGTCGTAGCCTGCCTGCCGCACGATGGCTTCCAGCTCCTCCTGTTTGTTACCCATGCTGCGTGCATTGGTGTAGATGCACTTTAGCTGGGCCATTACCTTATCCTCCGGCCTTGCCATTATTCCCCCTGGCACAGCCTCAACAATCCTTGCCTCAGCCCCATCCCCCTTCTTACCTAGTTTAAAGCCCTCTCAATGAGCCCTGCCAGCTCCTGGCCCAGGATCCTTTTTCCCCTAAAAGATAGGGACCCGTCCGCGGCCATCAGGCCAGGTGCCGAGTAAAGTGCCCCATGGTCAAAAAACCCAAGATTTCTGCGTTGGCACCAGCCCCGAAGCCACGTGTTTAACAGGTGGGCTTTCCATGTCCTCTCTGTTCCCCTCCCTGCCACCGTAGGGATGGATGAAAACACCACCTGCACTCCCGCTCCATCCACTAACCGTCCCAGCCCCCTGAAGTCTCGTTTGATAGCCTTCAGGCTTCTCTCTTCAATGTTGTCACTGCCCGCCTGGACTATCAAAAGAGGATAATAATCAGAGGGGCGTACCAGGTTGGGAAGCTGCCTGGCAACGTCCCTGACCCTGGCCCCAGGGAGGCAGCAGACTTCCCTATGGGTAGGGTCGGGCCGACAAATAGGGCCCTCTGTTCCCCTAAGAATAGAGTCTCCAACAACAATAACCCTCCTGTCTTTCTTGATGGAGGCAGTCCTGAGGCGTGGAGTCGACCTCCTCGCCCTAGGCATCCTCCTGGGAACACTTGCTACCTCTTCCTCAGCTACTGGTCTGTCAAGTTCCAGGGCCTCAAACCTGTTGCGTAAGGGCACCTGGGAAGGTGGGGCCGGAAGGGGAGGGCATCGCCTGCGGTGTCGAGCAGGGACCTGTTTCCATTCCTCCTCAATTCCCAGATTCCCTCCCTCTGCCCGACAGTTACAGGGCAGGGGGTCCACCCCCATTTGGGGTGTCTCACCCCGGTACCTCTCCTTGAGGCCCTGCAGGGAGTCGCTCCACCAGTCTATCTCCCGCTCACACTCCCTGATATCCCTCAACCTCTCCACTTCTTCCTTGAGCTCCGCCACCATGCGGACCAGGTCATCCACCTGCTCGCACCTCACGCACGCAGTTTCTCTGCCTCCCGCCGATGGCAGCAGCAGGCTCAGACACTCCTTGCATCCGGCGACCTGAACTGCTGCGTTTTTTAACGGGTAGTCGGTCTGGGTGTGTACCGACTTCCTGGAGAGCGCACCCTGCCTGGTGGAGACCATTATCACCTAGATAACGGCTGTCGTTAAGGAGGTGTTCGTATGGGCGGGGGGAGCGCTCCGCCCTTCCTGCGCGAACTGCCTCGCTAACTGCCGCACCACGCCCTGTTCGCCGCGCTCCTGGTCGCTCGCGCTCCCTAGGGGCAGCTTTTGACGGCCAGGGGGAGGGGGCGCTGCTGGCTCCGCCTTCGCCTCGTCAGCCTCCCTCACGAGGGCTGCCGGGTCCTGGCGGCTCCCTCAAGTAGGCTCGATGCCGGAAAAATTAGCCCTGCCCGGCCCGATCCCCCGCTCCGCTGCAGAACGCGTCTGCCCCGGAGCCGATCGCCTCGGCAAATGGCAGTGAATGATGGTGTGATGATGCTGTGAAGACGCTCTGATGATGCTGTAGTGACGCAGTGATGATGATGTAATGATGCAGTGATGACGCTGTGATGATTTTCTGATGATGCAGTGATGATACTGTGATGATGCAGTGATGATGTTGTGATGATGTAGTGATGGTGCAGGAATGATGTTGTGATGATACTGTGATGACGCTGTAATGGTGCTGTGATGATACTGTGATGACACTGTGATGATGCTGTGATGATGCAGTGATGATACTGTGATGATGCAGTGATGATGCACTGATGACGCTGTGTTGATGCAGTGATGACGCTGTAATGATAATCTGATGATGCAGTGATGATGCATTGATGATGCTGCGATGGTGGTGTGATGATGTTGTGATGATGTAGTGATGGTGCAGGGATGATGCTGTGATGACTGTTATGATGCTGTAATGATTCTGTAATGATGCAGTGATGATGCTGTGATGATGTTGTGATGATACTGCGATGATGCAGTGATGACGCTGTGTTGATGTAGTGATGACGCTGCGATGATGATGTTGTGATGCTGTGATGATGCAGTGGTGATGGTGTGATGATGCTCATATGATGCATTGATTATGCAGTGATGATGCTGTGATGATGTAGTAATGATGCACTGATGACGCTTTGTTGATGCTTTGTTGACGGTGCGATGATGATGTTGTGATGGTGTGATGATGCTATGATTATGTTGCGATGACTCTGTGATGATGCAGTGATGATGCTGTGATGTTGCAGTGATGATGGTGTGATGATGCTCTGATGATGTAGTGATTATGCAGTGATGACGCTGTGACGATGCAGTGATGATGCAGTGATGATGCAGTGATGACACTGTGATGATGCTGTGACGATGCAGTGATGATGCAGTGATGATGGTGTGATGATGCTGTGAAGACACTGTGATGATGCTGTGATGACGCAGTGATGATGATGTGATGATACAGTGATGACGCTGTGATGATGTTGTGATAATGTTGTGAAGATGCTCTGATGATGCTCTGATGACGCAGTGATGATTTTGTAATGACGCTGTGATGATGCATTTATGTTGCTGCGATGACACTGTGACGACGCTGTGATGATGCATTGACGCAGTGATGACACTGCGTTGATGTTGAGATAATGTTGTGAGGATGATGTGATGATGCAGTCATGATGCTATGACGATGCTCAGATGATGCAGTGATTATGCAGTGATGATGATGTGATGATGCTTTGATGACGCTTTGATGATGCAGTGATGATGCTGTGATGATGCTGTGACTATGCAGTGGTGATGCAGTGATGACATTGTGATGATTATGTGATGATGCAATGATGATGCAGTGATGATACTGTGATGATGCAGTGATGATGGTGTGATGATGCTCTGATGATGCAGTGATTATGCAGTGATGATGCTGTGATGACACTGTGATGATGCTGTGACGATGCAGTGATGATGGTGTGATGATGCTGTGAAGACGCTCTGATGATGCTGTGATGACGCAGTGATGATGATGTGATGATGCAGTGATGACGCTGTAATGATTATCTGATGATGCAGTGATGATGCATTGATGATGCTGCGATGGTGGTGTGATGATGTTGTGATGATGTAGTGATGGTGCAGGGATGATGCTGTGATGACTCTGTTATGATGCTGTAATGATTCTGTAATGATGCAAGGATGATGCTGTGATGATGTTGTGATGATACTGTGATGATGCAGTGATGATACTGTGATGATGCAGTGATGACGCTGCGATGATGATGCTGTCATGCTGTGATGATGCAGTGGAGATGGTGTGATGATGCTCTGATGATGCAGTGATGATGCTGTGAAGACGCTCTGATGATGCTGTGATAATGCAGTGATGACGCTGTGATGATATTATGTAGTTGATGTGATGATGCAGTGATGATGCAGAGATGATGCAGTGATGATGCTGTGAAGACGCAGTTCTGATGCTGTTATGACGCTGTGATGATGCTGTGATGATACAGTGATTATGCAGTGATGATGCTGTGATGACACTGTGATGATGTTGTGTAGATGATGTGATGATGCTGTGATGATGCTGTGACGATGCAGTGTTGACCATGCGATGATGCTGTGATGACACAGTGATGATGATGTGATGATACAGTGATGACGCTGTGATGATTATCTGATGATGCAGTGATGATGCACTGATGATACTGTGATGATGCAGTGATTATGCTGTGATGATGTAGTGATGGTGCAGGAATGATGCTGTGATGACACTGTGATGATGCTGTGATGATGCAGTGATGATACTGTGATGATGCAGTGATGATGCTGTGATGATGCAGTGATTATGCAGTGATGATGCTGTTATGACACTGTGATGATGTTGTGTAGACGATGTGATGATGCTGCAATGATGCTTTGATGACGCTTTGATGATGCTGTGATGATGCAGTGATGATACTGTGATGATGCAGTGATAATGCTGTGATGATGCAGTGATTATACAGTGATGATGCTGTGATGGCACTGTGATGATTTTGTGATGATGCTGTGATGATGCAGTGATGATACTGTGATGATGCAGTAATGATGCACTGATGACGCTTTGTTGATGCTTTGTTGACGGTGCGATGATGATGTTGTGATGATGCTATGATTATGTTGCGATGACTCTGTGATGATGCAGTGATGATGCTGTGATGATGCAGTGATGATGGTGTGATGATGCTCTGATAATGCAGTGATTATGCAGTGATGATGCTGTGATGACACTGTGATGAGTCTGTGACGATGCAGAGATGATGCAGTGATGATGCTCTGATGATGCAGTGATTATGTAGTGATGATGCTGTGATGACTCTGTGATGATGCAGTGATGATGCAGTGATCATGCTTTGATGATGCAGTGTTGACCATGCGATGATGCTGTGATGAGGCAGTGATGAAGCAGTTAAGATGCTGTGATGATGCTCTTATGACACAGTGATGATGCTGTGATGATGCAGTGATGATGCTGTGATGATGCTGTGATGACGGTCTAATGATGCTGTGATGTTGCAGTGATGATGCTGTGATGATGCAGTGATTATGCTGTGATGATGGTGTGATGATGCTGTGATGATGATGTGATGATGCTTTGATGATGCAGGAATGATGCAGTGAGGACGCTGTGAAGACGCAGTTATGATGCTGTGATGATGCTGAGATGATGCAGTTTTGACCATGCGATGATGCTGTGATGACGCAGAGATGATGCAGTGATGACACTGCTATGACACTGTGATGACGCTGTGATGATGCAGTGATGCTGTGATGACACTGTGATGATGCTGTGATGACGCTCTGATGATGCTGTGATGATGCAGTGATGATGATGTGATGATGCAGTTATGATGCAATGATGATGTAATGGTGATGCTCCGATGATGCAGTGATGATGTAAGTAAGCAGTAATGATGCTGTGATAATTCTGTGATGAAGATGTGATTATGTATTGATTACGCAGTCATGACGTTGTGATGATGCAGTCATGATGCAGAGATGATGCAATGATGATGCTGTGATGATGCTTTGATGACGCTGTGATGATGCTGTGATAATACTGTGATGATGCAGTGATGATGGTGTGATGATGCAGTGAGGATGCTGTGATGATGCAGTGATGATGCAGTGATCATGCTGTGATGATGCTGTGATGATGCTGATATAATGCTGTAATGATGCAGTGATTATGCAGTGATGATGCTGTGATGACACTGTGGTGATGCAGTGATGACGCTGCGATGATGATGTGATGCTGTGATGATGCTATGAATATGTTGCGATGACTCTGTGATGATGCAGTGATGATGCTGTGATGATTCAGTGATGATGGTGTTATGATGCTCTGATAATGCAGTGATTATGCAGTGATGATGGATTGATGATGGTGTGATGATGCTGTGAAGACGTTCTGATGATGCTGTGATGACGCAGTGATGATGATCTGTTGATACAGTGATGACGCTGTGATGATTATCTGATGATGCAGTGATGATGCACTGATGATGCTGTGATGGTGGTGTGATGATGTTGTGATGCTGTGATGATGCTATGCTTATGTTGCGATGACTCTGTGATGATGCAGTGATGATGCTGTGATGATGCAGTGATGGTGTGATGATGCTCTGATGATGCAGTGATTATGCAGTGATGATGCAGTGATGACACTGTGATGATGCTCTGACGATGCAGTGATGATGCAGTGATGATGGTGTGATGATGCTGTGAAGACACTCTGATGATGCTGTGATGACGCAGTGATGATGATGTGATGATACAGTGATGACGCTGTGATGATTATCTGATGATGCAGTGATGATGCACTGATGATGCTGTGATGGTGGTGTGATGATGTTGTGATGCTGTGATGATGCTATGCTTATGTTGCGATGACTCTGTGATGATGCAGTGATGATGCTGTGATGATGCAGTGATGGTGTGATGATGCTCTGATGATGCAGTGATTATGCAGTGATGATGCAGTGATGACACTGTGATGATGCTCTGACGATGCAGTGATGATGCAGGGATGATGGTGTGATGATGCTGTGAAGACACTCTGATGATGCTGTGATGACGCAGTGATGATGATGTGATGATACAGTGATGACGCTGTGATGATTATCTGATGATGCAGTGATGATGCAGTGATGATGCTGTGATGGTGGTGTGATGATGTTGTGATGCTGTAATGATGCTGTGATGATACTGTGATGATGCAGTGATGACGCTGTGTTGATGTAGTGCTGATGCTGCGATGATGATGTTGTGATGATGCAGTGGTGATGGTGTGATGATGCTCTGATGATGCAGTGATTATGCAGTAATGATGCTGTGATGACTGTGATGATGCAGTGATCATGCTGTGATGATGCTGTGATGATGCTGTGATGACACTGTGATGATGCACTGATGATGCTGTGACTATGCAGTGATGATGCTGTGATGATGCACTGATGATGCTGTGACTATGCAGTGATGATGCTGTGATGACTGTGATGATGTTGTGATGATGCTGTGATGATGCTGTGATGATGCAGTGATGACGCTGTGATGATTATCTGATGATGCAATGATGATGCTCTGATGACGCTGTGATGATGCAGTAATAAGCAGTAATGATGCTGTGATGATGCTGTGATGATGCTTTGATGATGCAGTGATTATGCAGTGATGATGGTGTGATGACGGTCTAATGATGCTGTGATGATGCAGTGATGATGCTGTGATGATGCAGTGATGATGCAGTGATTATGCAGTGATGATGCTCTGATGACGCTCTAATCATGCTCTGATGATGCTGTGATGATGATGTGATGATGCAGGGATGATGCAGAGATGACGCTGTGAAGACGCAGTTATGATGCTGTGATGACGCTGTGATGATGCTGTGATGATACAGTGATTATGCAGTGATGATGCTGTGATGACACTGTGATGATGTTGTGTAGATGATGTGATGATGCTGTGATGACACTGTAATGATGCTGTTATGAGGCAGTGTTGACCATGCGATGATGCTGTGATGACGCAGTGATGACGCTGCGATGACACTGTGATGATGCTGTGATGATGCAGTGATGATGCTGTGATGATGCAGCGATTATGCAGTGATAATACTGTTATGACACTGTAATGATGTTGTGTAGACGATGTGATGATGCTGCAATTATGCTTTGATGACGCTTTGATGATGCAGTGATGATGCTGTGATGACGCTGTGATGATGCTGTGATTATGATGTGATGATGCAGTGATGACGCCGTGATGATGTAGTGATGATGCTGTGATGATGCAGTGATAATGCTGTGATGATGCAGTGATTATACAGTGATGATGCTGTGATGACACTGTGATGAGTCTGTGACGATGCAGTGATGATGCAGTGATGATGGTGTGATGATTCTGTGAAGACGCTGTAATGATTATCTGATGATGCAGTGATGATGCTGTGATGGTGGTGTGATGATGTAGTGATGGTGCAGGGATGATGCTGTGATGATGCTGTGATGATGCAGTGATGATGATGTGATGATGCAGTGATGACGCTGTAATGATTATCTGATGATGCAGTGATGATGCATTGATGATGCTGTGATGGTGGTGTGATGATGTTATGATGATGTAGTGATGGTGCAGGGATGATGCAGTGATGATGCTGTGATGAATCTGTGGTGATGCTGTAATGATTCTGTGATGATGCAGTGATGACACTGTGATGATGTTGTGATGATACTGCGATGATGCATTGATGATACTGCGATGATGCAGTGATGATACTGTGATGATGCAGTGATGACGCTATGTTGATGTAGTGATGACGCTGCGATGATGATGTTGTGATGCTGTGATGATGCAGTGGTCATGGGGTGATGATGCTATGATGATGCAGTGATGATGCAGTGATGATGCTCTGATGACGCTGTGACGATGCAGTGATGATGCAGTGATGATGCTGTGAAGACGCTGTAATGATTATCTGATGATGCAGTGATGATGCACTGATGATGCTGTGATGGTGGTGTGATGATATTGTGATGATGTAGTGATGGTGCAGGGATGATGGTGTGATGATGCTGTGAAGACGCTCTGATGATGCTGTGATGACACAGTGATGATGCAGTGAACACGCTGTGTTGATGCAGTGATTATGCTGTGATGATGGTGTGATGATGCAGTGATTATGCAGTGATGATGCTCTGATGATGCTCTAATCATGCTCTGATGATGCTGTGATGATGCTGTGATGATGCTTTGATGATGCAGGGATGATGCTGTGATGACACTGTGATGATGTTGTGTAGACGATGTGATGATGCTTGGATGATGCTGTGATGACGCTTTGATGATGCAGTGATGATGCTCAGATGATGCTGTGATGATGTTGTGACTATGCAGTGATGATGATGTGATGATGCAGTGATTATGCAGTGATGATGATGTGATGATGTTGTGATGACACTGTGATGATGTTGTGTAGACGATGTGATGATGCTGTGATGATGCAGTGATGACGCTTTGATGATGCAGTGATGATGCTGTGATGACGCTGTGATGACACTGTGATGATGCTGTGATGATGCAGCGATGATGCTGTTATGACACTGTGATGATGTTGTGTAGACGATGTGATGATGCTGTGATGATGCTGCAATGATGCTTTGATGACGCTTTGATGATGCAGTGATGACGCTGTGATGATGCTGTGACTATGCAGTGATGATGCTGTGATGATGCAGTGATGATGCTGTGATTATGATGTGATGATGCAGTGATGACGCCGTGATGATGTAGTGATGATGCAGCGATGATACTGTGATGATGCAGTAATGATGCACTGATGACGCTTTGTTGATGCTTTGTTGACGGTGCGATGATGATGTTATGATGGTGTGATGATGCTATGATTATGTTGCGATGACTCTGTGATGATGCAGTGATGATGCAGTGACGATCCAGTGATGATGCAGTGATGATGCACTGATGATGGTGTGATGATGCTGTGAAGATGCTCTGATGATGCTGTGATGACGCAGTGATGATGATGTGATGATGCAGTGATGACGCTGTAATGATTATCTGATGATGCAGTGATGATGCATTGATGATGCTGCGATGGTGGTGTGATGATGTTGTGATGATGTAGTGATGGTGCAGGGATGATGCTGTGACGATGCTGTGATGACTCTGTTATGATGCTGTAATGATTCTGTAATGATGCTGTGATGATGTTGTGATGAGACTGCGATGATGCAGTGATGATACTGTGATGATGCAGTGATGACGCTGTGTTGATGTAGTGATGACGCTACGATGATGATGTTGTGATGCTGTGATGATGCAGTGGTGATGGTGTGATGATGCTCTGATGATGCAGTGATGATGCAGTGATGATGCTGTTATGACACTGTGATGATGTTGTGATGATGCAGTGATGATGCTGTGATGATGCTGTGAAGACGCTCTGATGATGCTGTGATGATGCAGTGATGACGCTGTGATGATATTATGTAGTTGATGTGATGATGCAGTGATGATGCAGAGATGATGCAGTGATGATGCTGTGATGATGGTGTGATGATGCAGTGATTATTCAGTGATGATGCTGTGATTATGCTTTGATGACGCTGTGATGATGCTGTGATAATACTGTGATGATGCAGTGAGGATGCTGTGATGATGCAGTGATCATGCTGTGATGATGCTGATATAATGCTGTGATGATGCTGTGATGACACTGTGGTGATACAGTGATGATACTGTGATGATGCAGTGATGACGCTGTGTTGATGTAGTGATGACGCTGCGATGATGACGTGATGATGCAGTGATGATGCAGTGGTGATGGTGTGATGATGCTCTGATGATGCAGTGATGATGCAGTGATGATACTGTGATGATGCTGTGATGATGCAGTAATGATGCAGTGATGATGCTGTGAAGACGCTCTGATGATGATGTGATGGTACAGTGATGACGCTGTGATGATTATCTGATGATGCAGTGATGATGCACTGATGATGCTGTGATGGTGGTGTGATGATGTTGTGATGATGTAGTGATGGTGCAGGGATGATGCTGTGATGACTCTGTGGTGATGCTGTAATGATGCTGTGATGATGCAGTGATGATACAGTGATGATGCTGTGATGACGCTGCGATGATGCAGTGATGATACTGTGATGATGCAGTGATGACGCTGTGTTGATGTAGTGATGACGCTGCGATGATGATGTTGTGATGCTGTGATGATGCAGTGGTGATGGCGTGTTGATGCTCTGATGATGCAGTGATTATGCAGTGATGACTCTGTGATGATGCAGTGATCTTGCTGTGATGATGCACTGATGATGCTGTGACTATGCAGTGATGATGCTGTGATGATGCAGTGTTGACCATGCGATGATGCTGTGATGAGGCATAGATGAAGCAGTTAAGATGCTGTGATGATGCTCTGATGACACTCTGATGATGCTGTGATGATGCTGTGATGATGCAGTGATGATGCTGTGATGATGCAATGATGATGCTCTGATGACGCTGTGATGATGCAGTAATAAGCAGTAATGATGCTGTGATGATGCTGTGATGATGCTTTGGTGATGTAGTGATTATGCAGTGATGATGCAGTGATGATGCAGTGATTATGCAGTGATGATGCTGTGATGATGGTGTGATGATGCAGTGATTATGCAGTGACGATGCTCTGATGACGCTCTAATCATGCTCTGATGATGCTGTGATGATGCTGTGATGATGATGTGATGATGCTTTGATGATGCAGGGATGATGCAGTGATGACGCTGTGAAGACGCAATTATGATGCTGTGATGACGCTGTGATGATACAGTGATTATGCAGTGATGATGCTGTGATGACACTGTGATGATGTTGTGTAGATGATGTGATGATGCTGTGATGACACTGTGATGATGCTGTGATGATGCAGTGTTGACCATGCGATGATGTTGTGATGACGCAGTGATGACGCTGCGATGACACTGTGATGACGCTGTGATGATGCAGTGATGCTGTGATGATGCAGTGATGATGCTGTGATGACGCTGTGATGACACTGTGATGATGCTGTTATGATGCAGTGATGATGGAGTGATTATGCAGTGATGATGCCGTTATGACACTGTGATGATGTTGTGTAGACGATGTGATGATGCTGCAATGATGCTTTGATGACGCTTTGATGATGCAGTGATGATGCTGTGATGACGCTGTGATGATGCTGTGATTATGATGTGATGATGCAGTGATGACGCCGTGATGATGTAGTGATGATGCTGTGATGATGCAGCGATGATGCAGTGATAATGCTGTGATGATGCAGTGATTATACAGTGATGATGCTGTGATGACACTGTGATGAGTCTGTGACGATGCAGTGATGATGCAGTGATGATGGTGTGATGATGCTGTGAAGACGCTGTAATGATTCTCTTATGATGCAGTGATGATGCATTGATGATGCTGTGATGGTGGTGTGATGATGTTGTGATGATGTAGTGATGGTGCAGGGATGATGCTGTGATGATGCTGTGATGACACAGTGATGATGATGTGATAATGCAGTGATGACGCTGTAATGATTATCTGATGATGCAGTGATGATGCTGCGATGGTGGTGTGATGATGTTGTGATGATGTAGTGATGGTGCAGGGATGATGGTGTGATGATGCTGTGAAGACGCTCTGATGATGCTGTGATGACTCTGTGGTGATGCTGTAATGATTCTGTGATGATGCAGTGATGATGCTGTGATGACACTGTGATGATGTTGTGATGACGCTGCGATGATGATGTTGTGATGCTGTGATGATGCAGTGGTGATGGTGTGATGATGCTCTGAAGATGCAGTGATGATGCAGTGATGATGCTGTTATGACACTGTGATGATTTTGTGATGATGCTGTGAAGACGTTCTGATGATGCTGTGATGATGCTGTAATGATGCAGTGATGACGCTATGATGATATTGTGTAGTTGATGTGATGATGCAGTGATGATGCAGAGATGATGCAGTGATGATGCTGTGATGATGCAGTGATTATTCAGTGATGATGCTTTGATGACGCTGCGATGATGCAGTGATGATACTGTGATGATGCAGTGATGATGCAATGATGACTCTGTGATGATGCAGTGATGATGCAGTGATCATGCTGTGATGATGCTGTGATGATGCTGTGATGACACTCTGATGATGCACTGATGATGCTGTGACTATGCAGTGATGATGCAGTGATGATGCAGTGATGATGGTGTGATGATGCAGTGATCATGCTGTGATGATGCTGTGTTGATGCAGTGATGACGCTGCGATGATGATGTTGTGATGCTGTGATGATGCTATGATTATGTTGCGATGACTGTGTGATGATGCTGTGATGATGCACTGATGGTGTGATGATGCTCTGATGATGCAGTAATTATGCAGTGATGATGCTGTGATGACATTGTGATGATGCTGTGAAGATGCAGTGATGATGCAGTGATGATGGTGTGATGATGCTGTTAAGACGCTCTGATGATTATCTGATGATGCAGTGATGATGCACTGATGATGCTGTGATGGTGGTGTGATGATGTAGTGATGGTGCAGGGATGATGCTGTGATGACTCTGTGGTGATGCTGTAATGATGCTGTGATGATACTGCGATGATGCTGTGATGACACTGTGATTATGTTGTGATGATGCTGCGATGATGCAGTGATGATACTGTGATGATGCAGTGATGATTCTGTGATGATGCAGTGATGATGCAGTGATCATGCTGTGATGATGCTGTGATAATACTCTGATGATGCACTGATGATGCTGTGACTATGCAGTGATGATGCTGTGATGATGCAGTGTTGACCATGCGATGATGCTGTGATGAGGCAGTGATGAAGCAGTTAAGATGCTGTGATGATGCTCTGATGACACTCTGATGACACTCTGATGATGCTGTGATGATGCTGTGATGATGCAGTGATGATGCTATGATGATGCAATGATGATGCTCTGATGACGCTGTGATGATGCAGTAATAAGCACTGATGATGCTGTGATGATGCTTTGATGATGCAGTGATTATGCAGTGATGATGCTGTGATAATGCTGTTGTGACACTGTGATGATGTTGTGATGATGCAGTGATGATGCTGTGAAGACGCTGTGATGATGCAGTGATGATGCTGTGATGATGCTCTGATGACACTCTGATGATTCTGTGATGATGCTGTGATGAGGCAGTGATGACGCTGTGATGATATTGTGTAGTTGATGTGATGATGCAGTGATGATGCAGAGATGATGCAGTGATGATGCAGTGATTATTCAGTGATGATGCTGTGATGATGCTTTGATGACGCTGTGATGATGCTGTGATAAAACTGTGATGATGCAGTGATGATGCACTGATGATGCTGTGATGGTGGTGTGATGATGTTGTGATGATGTAGTGATGGTGCAGGGATGATGCTGTGATGACTCTGTGGTGATGCTGTGATGATGCAGTGATGATACAGTGATGATGCTGTGATGACGCTGCGATGATGCAGTGATGATACTGTGATGATGCAGTGATGACGCTGTGTTGATGTAGTGATGACGCTGCGATGATGATGTTGTGATGCTGTGATGATGCAGTGGTGATGGCGTGTTGATGCTCTGATGATGCAGTGATTATGCAGTGATGACTCTGTGATGATGCAGTGATCTTGCTGTGATGATGCTGTGATGATGCACTGATGATGCTGTGACTATGCAGTGATGATGCTGTGATGATGCAGTGTTGACCATGCGATGATGCTGTGATGAGGCAGTGATGAAGCAGTTAAGATGCTGTGATGATGCTCTGATGACACTCTGATGATGCTGTGATGATGCTGTGATGATGCAGTGATGATGCTGTGATGATGCAATGATGATGCTCTGATGACGCTGTGATGATGCAGTAATAAGCAGTAATGATGCTGTGATGATGCTGTGATGATGCTTTGGTGATGTAGTGATTATGCAGTGATGATGCTGTGTTGATGCAGTGATTATGCATTGATTATGCTGTGATGATGGTGTGATGATGCAGTGATTATGCAGTGACGATGCTCTGATGACGCTCTAATCATGCTCTGATGATGCTGTGATGATGCTGTGATGATGATGTGATGATGTTTTGATGATGCAGGGATGATGCAGTGATGACGCTGTGAAGACGCAATTATGATGCTGTGATGACGCTGTGATGATACAGTGATTATGCAGTGATGATGCTGTGATGACACTGTGATGATGTTGTGTAGATGATGTGATGATGCTGTGATGACACTGTGATGATGCTGTGATGATGCAGTGTTGACCATGCGATGATGTTGTGATGTCGCAGTGATGACGCTGCGATGACACTGTGATGACGCTGTGATGATGCAGTGATGCTGTGATGATGCAGTGATGATGAAGTGATGACGCTGTGATGACACTGTGATGATGCTGTTATGATGCAGTGATGATGGAGTGATTATGCAGTGATGATGCTGTTATGACACTGTGATGATGTTGTGTAGACGATGTGATGATGCTGCAATGATGCTTTGATGACGCTTTGATGATGCAGTGATGATGCTGTGATGACGCTGTGATGATGCTGTGATTATGATGTGATGATGCAGTGATGACGCCGTGATGATGTAGTGATGATGCTGTGATGATGCAGCGATGATGCAGTGATAATGCTGTGATGATGCAGTGATTATACAGTGATGATGCAGTGATGATGCTCTGATGACGCTGTGACGATGCAGTGATGATGCAGTGATGATGCTTATATGATGCTGTGAAGACGCTGTAATGATTGTCTGATGATGCAGTGATGATGCATTGATGATGCTGTGATGGTGGTGTGATGATGTTGTGATGATGTAGTGATGGTGCAGGGATGATGGTGTGATGATGCTGTGAAGACGCTCTGATGATGCTGTGATGACACAGTGATGATGCAGTGAACACGCTGTGTTGATGCAGTGATTATGCTGTGATGATGGTGTGATGATGCAGTGATTATGCAGTGATGATGCTCTGATGATTCTCTTATCATGCTGTGATGATGCTGTGATGATGCTTTGATGATGCAGGGATGATGCAGTGATGACGCTGTGAAGACGCAGTTATGATGCTGTGATGACGCTGTGATGATACAGTGATTATGCAGTGATGATGCTGTGATGACACTGTGATGATGTTGTGTAGATGATGTGATGATGCTGTGATGATGCTGTGATGAGGCAGTGTTGACCATGCGATGATGCTGTGATGACGCAGTGATGACGCTGCGATGACACTGTGATGACGCTGTGATGATGCAGTGATGCTGTGATGACACTGTGATGATGCAGTGATGATGCTGTGATGACGCTGTGATGACACTGTGATGATGCAGTGATGATGCTGTGATGATGCAGTGATTATGCAGTGATGATGCTGTTATGACACTGTGATGATGTTGTGCAGATGATGTGATGATGCTGTGATGACACTGTGATGATGCTGTGATGATGCAGTGTTGACCATGCGATGACACTGTGATGATGCAGTGATGCTGTGATGATGCAGTGATGATGAAGTGATGATGCAGTGATTTTGCTGTGATGACACTGTGATGATGCAGTGATGATGCAGTGATGATGCAGTGATTATGCAGTGATGATGCTGTTATGACACTGTGATGATGTTGTGTAGACGATGTGATGATGCTGCAATGATGCTTTGATGACGCTTTGATGATGCAGTGATGATGCTGTGATGATGCTGTGACTATGCAGTGATGACGCTGTGATGATGCAGTGATGATGCAGTGATCATGCTGTGATGACACTCTGATGATTCACTGATGATGCTGTGACTATGCAGTGATGATGCTGTGATGATGCAGTGTTGACCATGCGATGATGCTGTGATGAGGCAGTGATGAAGCAGTTAAGATGCTGTGATGATGCTCTGATGACACTCTGATGATGCTGTGATGATGCAGTGATGATGTTGTGATGATGCTGTGATGATGCTCTGATGACGCTGTGATGATGCAGTAATAAGCAGTAATGATGCTGTGATGATGCTTTGATGATGCAGTGATTATGCAGTGATGATGGTGTGATGACGGTCTAATGATGCTGTGATGATGCAGTGATGATGCTGTGTTGATGCAGTGATTATGCTGTGATGATGGTGTGATGATGCAGTGATTATGCAGTGATGATGCTCTAATCATGCTCTGATGATGCTGTGATTATGCTGTGATGACACTGTGATGATGCTGTGATGATACAGTGATTATGCAGTGATGATGCTGTGATGACACTGTGATGATGTTATGTAGGTGATGTGATGATGCTGTGATGATGCTGTGATGAGGCAGTGTTGACCATGCGATGATGCTGTGATGACGCAGTGATGATGCAGTGATGACGCTGCGATGACACTGTGATGACGCTGTGATGATGCAGTGATGCTCTGATGATGCAGTGATTATGCAGTGATGATGCTGTGATGACGCTGTGATGATGCAGTGATGATGCTGTGATGATGCAGTGATTATGCTGTGATGATGGTGTGATGATGCAGTGATTATGCTGTGATGATGCTGTGATGATGCTGTGATGACGCAGTGATGATGATGTGCTGATGCTGTGATTACACTGTGATGATGTTGTGATGACACTGTGATGATGCAGTGATGATACTGCGATGATGCAGTGATGATACTGTGATGATGCAGTGATGACGCTGTGTTGATGTAGTGATGACGCTGCGATGATGATGTTGTGATGCTGTGATGATGCAGTGGTGATGGTGTGATCATGCTCTGATGATGCAGTGATGATGCAGTGATGTTGCTGTGATGACACTGTGACGATGCATTAATGATGCTGTGAAGACGCTGTAATGATTATCTGATGATGCAGTGATGATGCATTGATGATGCTGTGATGGC
Source organism: Somateria mollissima (assembly GCA_951411735.1). Taxonomy (NCBI): domain Eukaryota; kingdom Metazoa; phylum Chordata; class Aves; order Anseriformes; family Anatidae; genus Somateria; species Somateria mollissima. Next base: position 181,101 of record CATOCB010000113.1, on the reverse strand, counting down.
GGTGTGATGATGTTGTGATGATGTAGTGATGGTGCAGGGATGATGGTGTGATGATGCTGTGAAGACGCTCTGATGATGCTGTGATGACTCTGTGGTGATGCTGTAATGATTCTGTGATGATGCAGTGATGATGCTGTGATGATGCTCTGATGACGCTCTAATCATGCTCTGATGATGCTGTGATGATGCTGTGATGATGATGTGATGATGCTTTGATGATGCAGGGATGATGCAGTGATGACGCTGTGAAGACGCAGTTATGATGCTGTGATTACGCTGTGATGATGCTGTGATGACACTGTGATGATATTGTGTAGACGATGTGATGATGCTGCAATGATGCTTTGATGACGCTTTGATGATGCAGTGATGATGTTGTGATGACGCTGTGATGATGCTGTGACTATGCAGTGATGACGCTGTGACGATGCATTGATGATGCAGTGATGATGATGTGATGATGCAGTGATGACGCTGTAATGATTATCTGATGATGCAGTGATGATGCATTGATGATGCTGTGATGGTGGTGTGATGATGCTGTGAAGACGCTCTGATGATGCTGGGATCATGCTGTGATGATGCTGTGATGACTCTGTGGTGATGCTGTAATGATTCTGTGATGATGCTGTGATGACACTGTGATGATGTTCTGATGATACTGCGATGATGCAGTGTTGATACTGCGACGATGCAGTGATGATTCTGTGATGATGCAGTGATGACGCTGTGTTGATGTAGTGATGATGCTGCGATGACGATTTTGTGATGGTGTGATGATGCTCTGATGATGCAGTGATGATGCAGTGATGACGCTGTGAAGATGCAGTGATGATGGTGTGATGATGCTGTGAAGACGTTGTAATGATTATCTGATGATGCAATGATGATGCATTGATGATGCTGTGATGGTGGTATGATGATGTTGTGATGATGTAGTGATGGTGCAGGGATGATGGTGTGATGATGCTGTGAAGACGCTGTGATGACACAGTGATGATGCAGTGATGACGCTGTAATGATTATCTGATGATGCAGTGATGATGCTGCGATGGTGGTGTGATGATGTAGTGATGGTGCAGGGATGATGCTGTGATGACTCTGTGGTGATGCTGTAATGATTCTGTGATGATGCAGTGATGATGCTGTGATGACACTGTGATGATGTTGTGATGATGCAGTGATGATGCTGTGAAGACGCTGTGATGATGCTGTGATGATGCAGTGATGACGCTGTGATGATATTGTGTAGTTGATGTGATGATGCAGAGGTGATGCAGTGATGATGCTGTGATGATGCAGTGATTATTCAGTGATGATGCTGTGATGATGCTTTGATGACGCTGTGATGATGTTGTGATAATACTGTGATGGTGCAGTGATGATGGTGTGATGATGCTGTGATGATGCTGATATAATGCTGTGATGATGCAGTGATTATGCAGTGATGATGCTGTGATGACACTGTGGTGATTTTGTGATGATGCAGTGATGATGGTGTGATGATGCTGTGATGACGCTGTGTTGATGCAGTGATGACGCTGCGATGATGATGTTGTGATGCTGTGATGATGCTATGGTTATGTTGCGATGACTCTGTGATGATGCAGTGATGATGCTGTAATGATGCAGTTATGGTGTGATGATGCTCTGATGATGCAGTGATTATGCAGTGATGATGCTGTGATGACACTGTGATGATTCTGTGACGATGCAGTGATGATGCACTGATGATGGTGTGATGATGCTGTGAAGACGCTCTGATGATGCTGTGATGACGCAGTGATGATGATGTGATGATACAGTGATGACGCTGTGATGATTATCTGATGATGCAGTGATGATGCACTGATGATGCTGTGATGGTGGTGTGATGATGTTTTGATGATGTAGTGATAGTGCAGGGATGATGCTGTGATGATGCTGTGATGACTCTGTGGTGATGCTGTAATGATGCTGTGATGATGCTGTGATGACACTGCGATGATGATGTTGTGATGATGCTGCGATGATGCTGTGATGATGCTGTGAAGATGCAGTAATAAGCAGTAATGATGCTGTGATGATGCTTTGATGATGCAGTGATTATGCACTGATGATGGTGTGATGACGGTCTAATGATGCTGTGATGATGCAGTGATGATGCTGTGTTGATGCAGTGATGATGCTGTGATGATGGTGTGATGATGCAGTGATTATGCAGTGATGATGTTCTGATGATGCTCTAATCATGCTCTGATGATGCTGTGATGATGCTTTGATGATGCAGTGATGACGCTGTGAAGATGCAATTATGATGCTGTGATGATGCTGTGATGATGCTGTGATGAGGCAGTGTTGACCATGCGATGATGCTGTGATGACGCAGTGATGACGCTGCGATGACACTGTGATGACGCTGTGATGATGCAGTGATGCTGTGATGACACTGTGATGATGCAGTGATGATGCTGTGATGACGCTGTGATGACACTGTGATGATGCAGTGATGATGCTGTGATGATGCAGTGATTATGCAGTGATGATGCTGTTATGAGACTGTGATGATGTTGTGTAGACGATGTGATGATGCTGCAATGATGCTTAGATGACGCTTTGATGATGCAGTGATGATGCTGTGATGACGCTGTGATGATGCTGTGACTATGCAGTGATGATGCTGTGATGATGCATGATGATGCTGTGATTATGATGTGATGACGCCGTGATGATGTAGTGATGATGCTGTGATGATGCAGCGATGATGCAGTGATAATGCTGTGATGATGCAGTGATGATACTGTGATGATGCAGTAATGATGCACTGATGACGCTTTGTTGATGCTTTGTTTACGGTGCGATGATGATGGTTGATGCTCTGATGATGCTATGATTATGTTGCGATGACTCTGTGATGATGCAGTGATGATGCTGTGATCATGCTGTGATGACGCTCTAATCATGCTCTGATGATGCTGTGATGATGATGTGATGATGCTTTGATGATGCAGTGATGACGCTGTGAAGACGCAGTTATGATGCTGTGATGACGCTGTGATGATGCTGTGATGATACAGTGATTATGCAGTGATGATGCTGTGATGACACTGTGATGATGTTCTGTAGATGATGTGATGATGCTGTGATGACACTGTGATGATGTTTTGATGATGCAGTGTTGACCATGCGATGATGCTGTGATGACGCTGCGATGACACTGTGATGACGCTGTGATGATGCAGTGATGATGCTGTGATGACGCAGTGATGACGCTGCGATGACACTGTGATGATGCTGTGATTATGATGTGATGATGCAGTGATGACGCTGCGATGATATAATGATGATGCTGTGATGAAGCTGTGATGACACTGTGATGATGCTGTGACGATGCAGTGATGATGCAGTGATGATGGTGTGATGATGCTGTGAAGACGCTGTAATGGTTATCTGATGATGCAGTGATGATGCATTGATGATGCTGTGATGGTGGTGTGATGATGTAGTGATGGTGCAGGGATGATGCTGTGATGATGCAGTGATGATGATGTGATGATGCAGTGATGACGCTGTAATGATTATCTGATGATGCAGTGATGATGCATTGATGATGCTGTGATGGTGGTGTGATGATGTAGTGATGGTGCAGGGATGATGCTGTCATGATGCTGTGATGACTCTGTGGTGATGCTGTAATGATGCTGTGATGATGCAGTGATGATGCTGTGATGACATCGTGATGATGTTGTAATGATACTGCGATGATGCAGTGATGATACTGCGATGATGCAGTGATGATACTGTGATGATGCAGTGATGACGCTGTGTTGATGTAGTGATGACGCTGCGATGATGATGTTGTGATGCTGTGATGATGCAGTGGTGATGGTGTGATGATGCTCTGATGATGCAGTGATGATGCAGTGATGACACTGTGATGACGCTGTGACGATGCAGTAATGATGGTGTGATGATGCTGTGAAGACGCTATAATGATTTCTGATGATGCAGTGATGATGCATTGATGATGCTGTGATGATGGTGTGATGATGTTGTGATGATGTAGTGATGGTGCAGGGATGATGGTGTGATGATGCTGTGAAGACGCTCTGATGATGCTGTGATGACACAGTGATTATGCAGTGATGACGCTGTAATGATTATCTGATGATGCACTGATGATGCTGCGATGGTGGTGTGATGATGTGATGATGTAGTGATGGTGCAGGGATGATGCTGTGATGACTCTGTGGTGATGCTGTAATGATTCTGTGATGATGCAGTGATGATGCTGTGATGACACTGTGATGATGTTGTGATGATACTGCAATGATGCAGTGATGATACTGTGATGATGCAGTGATGACGCTGTGTTGATGTAGTGATGACGCTGCGATGATGATGTTGTGATGCTGTGATGATGCAGTGGTGATGGTGTGATGACGCTCTGATGATGCAGTGATGATGCTGTTATGACACTGTGATGATGCAGTGATTATTCAGTGATGATGCTGTGATGATGCTTTGATGACGCTGTGATGATGCTGTGATAATACTGTGATGATGCTGTGATGATGCTGATATAATGCTGTGATGATGCAGTGATTATGCAGTGATGATGCTGTGATGACACTGTGGTGATTTTGTGATGATGCAGTGATGATGGTGTGATGATGCTGTGATGACACTCTGATGATGCTGTGATGACGCTGCGATGATGATGTTGTGATGCTGTGATGATGCTATGATTATGTTGCGATGACTCTGTGATGATGCAGTGATGATGTTGTGATGATGCAGTGATGGTGTGATGATGCTCTGATGATGCAGTGATTATGCAGTGATGATGCTGTGATGACACTGTGATGATGCTGTGACGATGCAGTGATGATGGTGTGATGATGCTGTGAAGACGCTCTGATGATGCTGTGATGACGCAGTGATGATGATGTGATGATACAGTGATGACGCTGTGATGATTGTCTGATGATGCAGTGATGATGCACTGATGATGCTGTGATGATGTTGTGATGATGTAGTGATGGTGCAGGGATGATGCTGTCATGAGGCTGTGATGACTCTGTGGTGATGCTGCAATGATGCTGCGATGATGCAGTGATGATGCAGTGATCATGCTGTGATGACGCTATGATGATGCTGTGATTACACTCTGATGATGCACTGATGATGCTGTGACTATGCAGTGATGATGTTGTGATGATGCAGTGTTGACCATGCGATGATGCTGTGATGAGGCAGTGATGAAGCAGTTAAGATGCTGTGATGATGCTCTGATGACACTCTGATAATGCAATGATGATGCTCTGATGACGCTTTGATGATGCAGTAATAAGCAGTAATGATGCTGTGATGATGCTGTGATGATGTTTTTATGATGCAGTGATTATGCAGTGATGATGGTGTGATGACGGTCTAATGATGCTGTGATGATGCAGTGATGATGCTGTGATGATGCAGTGATTATGCTGTGATGATGGTGTGATGATGCAGTGATTATGCAGTGATGATGCTCTGATGACGCTCTAATCATGCTCTGATGATGCTGTGATGATGATGTGATGATCCTTTGATGATGCAGGGATGATGCAGTGATGACGCTGGGAAGACGCAGTTATGATGCTGTGATGACGCTGTGATGATACAGTGATTATGCAGTGATGATGCTGTGATGACACTGTGATGATGTTGTGTAGATGCTGTGATGACACTGTGATGATGCTTTGATGATGCAGTGTTGACCATGCGATGATGCAGTGATGACGCAGTGATGACGCTGCGATGACACTGTGATGACGCTATGATGATGCAGTGATGCTGTGATGATGCAGTGATGATGCTGTGATGATGCTGTGACTATGCAGTGATGACGCTGTGATGATGCAGTGATGATGCAGTGATCATGCTGTGATGACACTCTGATGATTCACTGATGATGCTGTGACTATGCAGTGATGATGCTGTGATGATGCAGTGTTGACCATGCGATGATGCTGTGATGAGGCAGTGATGAAGCAGTTAAGATGCTGTGATGATGCTCTGATGACACTCTGATGATGCTGTGATGATGCAGTGATGATGCTGTGATGATGCAGTGATGATGCTATGATGATGCTCTGATGACGCTGTGATGATGCAGTAATAAGCAGTAATGATGCTGTGATGATGCTTTGATGATGCAGTGATTATGCAGTGATGATGGTGTGATGACGGTCTAATGATGCTGTGATGATGCAGTGATGATGCTGTGTTGATGCAGTGATTATGCTGTGATGATGGTGTGATGATGCAGTGATTATGCAGTGATGATGCTCTAATCATGCTCTGATGATGCTGTGATTATGCTGTGATGACACTGTGATGATGCTGTGATGATACAGTGATTATGCAGTGATGATGCTGTGATGACACTGTGATGATGTTATGTAGGTGATGTGATGATGCTGTGATGATGCTGTGATGAGGCAGTGTTGACCATGCGATGATGCTGTGATGACGCAGTGATGATGCAGTGATGCTCTGATGATGCAGTGATTATGCAGTGATGATGCTGTGATGATGCAGTGATTATGCAGTGATGATGCAGTGATTATGCTGTGATGATGGTGTGATGATGCAGTGATTATGCTGTGATGATGCTGTGATGATGCTGTGATGACGCAGTGATGATGCTGTGATTACACTGTGATGATGTTGTGATGACACTGTGATGATGCAGTGATGATACTGCGATGATGCAGTGATGATACTGTGATGATGCAGTGATGACGCTGTGTTGATGTAGTGATGACGCTGCGATGATGATGTTGTGATGCTGTGATGATGCAGTGGTGATGGTGTGATGATGCTCTGATGATGCAGTGATGATGCAGTGATGTTGCTGTGATGACACTGTGACGATGCATTAATGATGCTGTGAAGACGCTGTAATGATTATCTGATGATGCAGTGATGATGCATTGATGATGCTGTGATGGCGGTGTGATGATGTTGTGATGATGTAGTGATGGTGCAGGGATGATGGTGTGATGATGCTGTGAAGACGCTCTGATGATGCTGTGATGACTCTGTGGTGATGCTGTAATGATTCTGTGATGATGCAGTGATGATGCTGTGATGATGCTCTGATGACGCTCTAATCATACTCTGATGATGCTGTGATGATGCTGTGATGATGATGTGATGATGCTTTGATGATGCAGGGATGATGCAGTGATGACGCTGTGAAGACGCAGTTATGATGCTGTGATGACGCTGTGATGATGCTGTGATGACGCTGTGATGACACTGTGATGGTGCAGTGATGATGCTGTGATGATGCAGTGATGATGCTGTTATGACACTGTGATGATATTGTGTAGACGATGTGATGATGCTGCAATGATGCTTTGATGACGCTTTGATGATGCAGTGATGATGCTGTGATGACGCTGTGATGATGCTGTGACTATGCAGTGATGACGCTGTGACTATGCAGTGATGATGCAGTGATGATGATGTGATGATGCAGTGATGACGCTGTAATGATTATCTGATGATGCAGTGATGATGCATTGATGATGCTGTGATGGTGGTGTGATGATGCTGTGAAGACGCTCTGATGATGCTGGGATCATGCTGTGATGATGCTGTGATGACTCTGTGGTGATGCTGTAATGATTCTGTGATGATGCTGTGATGACACTGTGATGATGTTCTGATGATACTGCGATGATGCAGTGTTGATACTGCGACGATGCAGTGATGATTCTGTGATGATGCAGTGATGACGCTGTGTTGATGTAGTGATGATGCTGCGATGACGATTTTGTGATGGTGTGATGATGCTCTGATGATGCAGTGATGATGCAGTGATGACGCTGTGAAGATGCAGTGATGATGGTGTGATGATGCTGTGAAGACGTTGTAATGATTATCTGATGATGCAATGATGATGCATTGATGATGCTGTGATGGTGGTATGATGATGTTGTGATGATGTAGTGATGGTGCAGGGATGATGGTGTGATGATGCTGTGAAGACGCTGTGATGACACAGTGATGATGCAGTGATGACGCTGTAATGATTATCTGATGATGCAGTGATGATGCTGCGATGGTGGTGTGATGATGTAGTGATGGTGCAGGGATGATGCTGTGATGACTCTGTGGTGATGCTGTAATGATTCTGTGATGATGCAGTGATGATGCTGTGATGACACTGTGATGATGTTGTGATGATGCAGTGATGATGCTGTGAAGATGCTGTGATGATGCTGTGATGATGCAGTGATGACGCTGTGATGATATTGTGTAGTTGATGTGATGATGCAGAGGTGATGCAGTGATGATGCTGTGATGATGCAGTGATTATTCAGTGATGATGCTGTGATGATGCTTTGATGACGCTGTGATGATGTGATAATACTGTGATGGTGCAGTGATGATGGTGTGATGATGCAGTGATGATGCAGTGATCATGCTGTGATGATGCTGTGATGATGCTGATATAATGCTGTGATGATGCAGTGATTATGCAGTGATGATGCTGTGATGACACTGGTGATTTTGTGATGATGCAGTGATGATGGTGTGATGATGCTGTGATGACGCTGTGTTGATGCAGTGATGACGCTGCGATGATGATGTTGTGATGCTGTGATGATGCTATGGTTATGTTGCGATGACTCTGTGATGATGCAGTGATGATGCTGTAATGATGCAGTTATGGTGTGATGATGCTCTGATGATGCAGTGATTATGCAGTGATGATGCTGTGATGACACTGTGATGATGTTGTGTAGATGCTGTGATGACACTGTGATGATGCTTTGATGATGCAGTGTTGACCATGCGATGATGCAGTGATGACGCAGTGATGACGCTGCGATGACACTGTGATGACGCTATGATGATGCAGTGATGCTGTGATGATGCAGTGATGATGCTGTGATGACACTGTGATGATGCTGTGATGATGCACTGATGATGCTGTGACGGTGGTGTGATGATGTTGTTATGATGTAGTGATGGTGCAGGGATTATGCTGTGATGGTTCTCTGATGACTCTGTGGTGATGCTGTAATGATGCTGTGATGATGTTATGATGATGCAATGATGATGCTCTGATGACGCTGTGATGATGCAGTAATAAGCAGTAATGATGCTGTGACGATGCTGTGATGACGCTGTGATGATGCTGTGACTATGCAGTGATGATGATGTGATGATGCAGTGGTGATGCTGTAATGATTATCTGATGATGCAGTGATGATGCATTGATGATGCTGTGATGGTGGTGTGATGATGCTGTGAAGACGCTCTGATGATGCTGGGATCATGCTGTGATGATGCTGTGATGACTCTGTGGTGATGCTGTAATGATTCTGTGATGATGCTGTGATGACACTGTGATGATGTTCTGATGATACTGCGATGATGCAGTGTTGATACTGCGACGATGCAGTGATGATTCTGTGATGATGCAGTGATGACGCTGTGTTGATGTAGTGATGACGCTGCGATGATGATTTTGTGATGGTGTGATGATGCTCTGATGATGCAGTGATGATGCTGTGATGACACTGTGATGACGCTGTGAAGATGCAGTGATGATGGTGTGATGATGCTGTGAAGACGTTGTAATGATTATCTGATGATGCAATGATGATGCATTGATGATGCTGTGATGGTGGTATGATGATGTTGTGATGATGTAGTGATGGTGCAGGGATGATGGTGTGATGATGCTGTGAAGACGCTCTGATGATGCAGTGATGACGCTGTAATGATTATCTGATGATGCAGTGATGATGCTGCGATGGTGGTGTGATGATGTTGTGATGATGTAGTGATGGTGCAGGGATGATGCTGTGATGACTCTGTGGTGATGCTGTAATGATTCTGTGATGATGCAGTGATGATGCTGTGATGACACTGTGATGATGTTGTGATGATGCAGTGATGATGCTGTGAAGACGCTGTGATGATGCTGTGATGATGCAGTGATGACGCTGTGATGATATTGTGTAGTTGATGTGATGATGCAGAGGTGATGCAGTGATGATGCTGTGATGATGCAGTGATTATTCAGTGATGATGCTGTGATGATGCTTTGATGACGCTGTGATGATGTTGTAATAATACTGTGATGGTGCAGTGATGGTGTGATGATGCAGTGATGATGCAGTGATCATGCTGTGATGATGCTGTGATGATGCTGATATAATGCTGTGATGATGCAGTGATTATGCAGTGATGATGCTGTGATGACACTGTGGTGATTTTGTGATGATGCAGTGATGATGGTGTGATGATGCTGTGATGACGCTGTGTTGATGCAGTGATGACGCTGCGATGATGATGTTGTGATGCTGTGATGATGCTATGGTTATGTTGCGATGACTCTGTGATGATGCAGTGATGATGCTGTAATGATGCAGTTATGGTGTGATGATGCTCTGATGATGCAGTGATTATGCAGTGATGATGCTGTGATGACACTGTGATGATTCTGTGACGATGCAGTGATGATGCACTGATGATGGTGTGATGATGCTGTGAAGACGCTCTGATGATGCTGTGATGACGCAGTGATGATGATGTGATGATACAGTGATGACGCTGTGATGATTATCTGATGATGCAGTGATGATGCACTGATGATGCTGTGATGGTGGTGTGATGATGTTATGATGATGTAGTGATAGTGCAGGGATGATGCTGTGATGATGCTGTGATGACTCTGTGGTGATGCTGTAATGATGCTGTGATGATGCTGTGATGACACTGCGATGATGATGTTGTGATGATGCTGCGATGATGCTGTGATGATGCTGTGAAGATGCTGTGATGATGCAGTAATAAGCAGTAATGATGCTGTGATGATGCTTTGATGATGCAGTGATTATGCACTGATGATGGTGTGATGACGGTCTAATGATGCTGTGATGATGCAGTGATGATGCTGTGTTGATGCAGTGATGATGCTGTGATGATGGTGTGATGATGCAGTGATTATGCAGTGATGATGCTCTGATGATGCTCTAATCATGCTCTGATGATGCTGTGATGATGCTTTGATGATGCAGGGATGATGCAGTGATGACGCTGTGAAGATGCAATTATGATGCTGTGATGATGCTGTGATGATGCTGTGATGAGGCAGTGTTGACCATGCGATGATGCTGTGATGACGCAGTGATGACGCTGCGATGACACTGTGATGATGCAGTGATGCTGTGATGATGCAGTGATGATGCTGTGATGACGCTGTGATGACACTGTGATGATGCAGTGATGATGCTGTGATTATGCAGTGATTATGCAGTGATGATGCTGTTATGAGACTGTGATGATGTTGTGTAGAAGATGTGATGATGCTGCAATGATGCTTAGATGACGCTTTGATGATGCAGTGATGATGCTGTGATGACGCTGTGATGATGCTGTGACTATGCAGTGATGATGCTGTGATGATGCATGATGATGCTGTGATTATGATGTGATGACGCCGTGATGATGTAGTGATGATGCTGTGATGATGCAGCGATGATGCAGTGATAATGCTGTGATGATGCAGTGATGATACTGTGATGATGCAGTAATGATGCACTGATGACGCTTTGTTGATGCTTTGTTTACGGTGCGATGATGATGGTTGATGCTCTGATGATGCTATGATTATGTTGCGATGACTCTGTGATGATGCAGTGATGATGCTGTGATGATGCAGTGATGATGGTGTGATGATGCTCTGATGATGCAGTGATGATGATGTGATGACACTGTGATGATGCTGTGATGATTTAGTGATGATGCTGTGATGATGCTGTGATGATGCTGTGATGATGCTGTGAAGACGCTCTGATAATTCTGGCATGATGCAGTGATAATGATGTGATGATGCAGTGATGACGCTGTGATGATTATCTGATGATGAATTGATGATGCATTGATGATGCTGTGATGGTGGTGTGATGATATTGTGATGATGTAGTTATTATGCAGTGATGATGCTGTGATGACTCTGTGACGATGCTGTAATGATGCTGTTATGATGCAGTGATTTTACAGTGATGATGCTGTTATGAAACTGTGATGATGTTGTGTAGACGATGTGATGATGCTTGGATGATGCTGTGATGATGCTTTGATGACGCTGTGATGATGTTGTGACAATACTGTGATGATGCAGTGATGATGGTGTGATGATGCAGTGAGGATGCTGTGATGATGCAGTGATCATGCTGTCATGATGCTGATATAATGCTGTGATGATGCAGTGATGATGCTGTGATGACACTGTGGTGATGCAGTGATGACGCTGCGATGATGATGTCGTGATGCTGTGATGATGCTATGATTATGTTGCGATGACTCTGTGATGATGCAGTGATGATGCTGTGATGATTCTGTGACTATGCAGTGAGTGACTATGCTGTGTTGACCATGCGATGATGCTGTGATGAGGCAGTGATGAAGCAGTTAAGATGCTGTGATGATGCTCTGATGACACTCTGATGATGCTGTGATGATGCAGTGATGATGCTATGATGATGCAATGATGATGCTCTGATGACGCTGTGATGATGCAGTAATGATGCTGTGATGATGCTGTGATGATGCTTTGATGATGCAGTGATTATGCAGTGATGATGGTGTGATGACGGTCTAATGATGCTGTGTTGATGCAGTGATGATGCTGTGATGATGCAGTGATTATGCTGTGATGATGGTGTGATGATGCAGTGATTATGCAGTGATGATGCTCTGATGACGCTCTAATCATGCTCTGATGATGCTGTGATGATGATGTGATGATGCTTTGATGATGCAGTGATGACGCTGTGAAGACGCAGTTATGATGCTGTGATGACGCTGTGATGATGCTGTGATGATACAGTGATTATGCAGTGATGATGCTGTGATGACACTGTGATGATGTTCTGTAGATGATGTGATGATGCTGTGATGACACTGTGATGATGTTTTGATGATGCAGTGTTGACCATGCGATGATGCTGTGATGACGCTGCGATGACACTGTGATGACGCTGTGATGATGCAGTGATGATGCTGTGATGACGCAGTGATGACGCTGCGATGACACTGTGATGATGCTGTGATTATGATGTGATGATGCAGTGATGACGCTGCGATGATATAATGATGATGCTGTGATGAAGCTGTGATGACACTGTGATGATGCTGTGACGATGCAGTGATGATGCAGTGATGATGGTGTGATGATGCTGTGAAGACGCTGTAATGGTTATCTGATGATGCAGTGATGATGCATTGATGATGCTGTGATGGTGGTGTGATGATGTAGTGATGGTGCAGGGATGATGCTGTGATGATGCAGTGATGATGATGTGATGATGCAGTGATGACGCTGTAATGATTATCTGAAGATGCAGTGATGATGCATTGATGATGCTGTGATGGTGGTGTGATGATGTAGTGATGGTGCAGGGATGATGCTGTCATGATGCTGTGATGACTCTGTGGTGATGCTGTAATGATGCTGTGATGATGCAGTGATGATGCTGTGATGACATCGTGATGATGTTGTAATGATACTGCGATGATGCAGTGATGATACTGCGATGATGCAGTGATGATACTGTGATGATGCAGTGATGACGCTGTGTTGATGTAGTGATGACGCTGCGATGATGATGTTGTGATGCTGTGATGATGCAGTGGTGATGGTGTGATGACACTGTGATGATGCAGTGATTATTCAGTGATGATGCTGTGATGATGCTTTGATGACGCTGTGATGATGCTGTGATAATACTGTGATGATGCTGTGATGATGCTGATATAATGCTGTGATGGTGCAGTGATTATGCAGTGATGATGCTGTGATGACACTGTGGTGATTTTGTGATGATGCAGTGATGATGGTGTGATGATGCTGTGATGACACTCTGATGATGCTGTGATGACGCTGCGATGATGATGTTGTGATGCTGTGATGATGCTATGATTATGTTGCGATGACTCTGTGATGATGCAGTGATGATGTTGTGATGATGCAGTGATGGTGTGATGATGCTCTGATGATGCAGTGATTATGCAGTGATGATGCTGTGATGACACTGTGATGATGCTGTGACGATGCAGTGATGATGGTGTGATGATGCTGTGAAGACGCTCTGATGATGCTGTGATGACGCAGTGATGATGATGTGATGATACAGTGATGACGCTGTGATGATTGTCTGATGATGCAGTGATGATGCACTGATGATGCTGTGATGATGTTGTGATGATGTAGTGATGGTGCAGGGATGATGCTGTCATGAGGCTGTGATGACTCTGTGGTGATGGTGTAATGATGCTGCGATGATGCAGTGATGATACTGTGATGATGCTGTGATGACACTGTGATGATGTTGTGATGATGCTGCGATGATGCAGTGATGATACTGTGATGATGCAGTGATCATGCTGTGATGACGCTATGATGATGCTGTGATTACACTCTGATGATGCACTGATGATGCTGTGACTATGCAGTGATGATGTTGTGATGATGCAGTGTTGACCATGCGATGATGCTGTGATGAGGCAGTGATGAAGCAGTTAAGATGCTGTGATGATGCTCTGATGACACTCTGATAATGCAATGATGATGCTCTGATGACGCTTTGATGATGCAGTAATAAGCAGTAATGATGCTGTGATGATGCTGTGATGATGTTTTTATGATGCAGTGATTATGCAGTGATGATGGTGTGATGACGGTCTAATGATGCTGTGATGATGCAGTGATGATGCTGTGATGATGCTGTGATGATGGTGTGATGATGCAGTGATTATGCAGTGATGATGCTCTGATGACGCTCTAATCATGCTCTGATGATGCTGTGATGATGATGTGATGATCCTTTGATGATGCAGGGATGATGCAGTGATGACGCTGGGAAGACGCAGTTATGATGCTGTGATGACGCTGTGATGATACAGTGATTATGCAGTGATGATGCTGTGATGACACTGTGATGATGTTGTGTAGATGCTGTGATGACACTGTGATGATGCTTTGATGATGCAGTGTTGACCATGCGATGATGCAGTGATGACGCAGTGTTGACCATGCGATGACACTGTGATGACGCTATGATGATGCAGTGATGCTGTGATGATGCAGTGATGATGCTGTGATGACACTGTGATGATGCTGTGATGATGCACTGATGATGCTGTGACGGTGGTGTGATGATGTTGTTATGATGTAGTGATGGTGCAGGGATTATGCTGTGATGGTTCTCTGATGACTCTGTGGTGATGCTGTAATGATGCTGTGATGATGTTATGATGATGCAATGATGATGCTCTGATGACGCTGTGATGATGCAGTAATAAGCAGTAATGATGCTGTGATGATGCTGTGATGACGCTGTGATGATGCTGTGACTATGCAGTGATGACGCTGTGACGATGCAGTGATGATGCAGTGATGATGATGTGATGATGCAGTGATGACGCTGTAATGATTATCTGATGATGCAGTGATGATGCATTGATGATGCTGTGATGGTGGTGTGATGATGTAGTGATGGTGCAGGGATGATGCTGTGATGATGCTGTGATGACGCAGTGATGATGATGTGATGATGCAGTGATGACGCTGTAATGATTATCTGATGATGCAGTGATGATGCATTGATGATGCTGTGATGGTGGTGTGATGATGTTGTGATGATGTAGTGATGGTGCAGGGATGATGCTGTGATGATGCTGTGATGACTCTGTGGTGATGCTGTAATGATTCTGTGATGATGCAGTGATGATGCAGTGATGACACTGTGATGATGTTGTGATGATACTGCGATGATGCAGTGATGATACTGCGATGATGCAGTGATGACGCTATGTTGATGTAGTGATGACGCTGCGATGATGATGTTGTGATGCTGTGATGATGCAGTGGTCATGGGGTGATGATGCAGTGATGATGCTCTGATGACGCTGTGACGATGCAGTGATGATGCAGTGATGTTGCTGTGAAGACGCTGTAATGATTATCTGATGATGCAGTGATGATGCACTGATGATGCTGTGATGGTGGTGTGATGATGTTGTGATGATGTAGTGATGGTGCAGGGATGATGGTGTGATGATGCTATGAAGACGCTCTGATGATGCTGTGATGACACAGTGATGATGCAGTGAACACGCTGTGTTGATGCAGTGATTATGCTGTGATGATGGCGTGATGATGCAGTGATTATGCAGTGATGATGCTCTGATGATGCTCTAATCATGCTCTGATGATGCTGTGATGATGCTGTGATGATGCTTTGATGATGCAGGGATGATGCAGTGATGACGCTGTGAAGACGCAGTTATGATGCTGTGATGACGCTGTGATGATACAGTGATTATGCAGTGATGATGCTGTGATGACACTGTGATGATGTTGTGTAGATGATGTAGTGATGATGCTGTGATGATGCAGCGATGATGCAGTGATAATGATGTGATGATGCAGTGGTTATACAGTGATGATGCTGTGATGACACTGTGATGATGCAGCGATGGTGCAGTGATAATGCTGTGATGATGCAGTGATTATACAGTGATGATGCTGTGATGACACTGTGATGATGCTGTGATGATGCAGTGATGATACTGTGATGATGCAGTAATGATGCACTGATGACGCTTTTTTGATGCTTTGTTTTCGTTGCGATGATGATGTTGTGATGCTCTGATGATGCTATGATTATGTTGCGATGACTCAGTGATGATGCTGTGATGATGCAGTGATGATGGTGTGATGATGCAGTGATTATGCAGTGATGACACTGTGATGATGCTGTGATGATGCAGTGATGATGCTGTGATGATGCTGTGAAGACGCTCTGATAATTCTGGCATGATGCAGTGATAATGATGTGATGATGCAGTGATGATGCTGTGATGACTGTGATGATGCTGTAATGATGCTGTTATGATGCAGTGATTTTACAGTGATGATGCTGTTATGACACTGTGATGATGTTGTGTAGACGATGTGATGATGGTTGGATGATGCTGTGATGACGCTTTGATGATGCTGTGATGATGCTGTGACTATGCAGTGATGATGATGTGATGATGCAGTGATTATGCAGTGATGATGATGTGATGATGTTGTGATGACACTGTGATGATGTTGTGTAGATGATGTGATGATGCTGTGATGATGCAGTGATGACGCTTTGATGATGCAGTGATGATGCTGTGATGACGCTGTGATGACACTGTGATGATGCAGCGATGATGCTGTTATGACACTGTGATGATGTTGTGTAGACGATGTGATGATGCTGTGATGATGCTGCAATGATGCTTTGATGACGCTTTGATGATGCAGTGATGATGCTGTGATGACGCTGTGATGATGCTGTGACTATGCAGTGATGATGCAGTGATGATGCTGTGATTATGATGTGATGATGCAGTGATGACGCCGTGATGATGTAGTGATGATGCAGCGATGATACTGTGATGATGCAGTAATGATGCACTGATGACGCTTTGTTGATGCTTTGTTGACGGTGCGATGATGATGTTGTGATGGTGTGATGATGCTATGATTATGTTGCGATGACTCTGTGATGATGCAGTGATGATGCAGTGATGATGCAGTGATGATGCAGTGACGATCCATTGATGATGCAGTGATGATGCAGTGATGATGGTGTGATGATGCTGTGAATATGCTCTGATGATGCTGTGATGACGCAGTGATGATGATGTGATGATGCAGTGATGACGCTGTAATGATTATCTGATGATGCAGTGATGATGCATTGATGATGCTGCGATGGTGGTGTGATGATGTTGTGATGATGTAGTGATGGTGCAGGGATGATGCTGTGATGATGCTGTGATGACTCTGTTATGATGCTGTAATGATTCTGTAATGATGCTGTGATGATGTTGTGATGAGACTGCGATGATGCAGTGATGATACTGTGATGATGCAGTGATGACGCTGTGTTGATGTAGTGATGACGCTACGATGATGATGTTGTGATGCTGTGATGATGCAGTGGTGATGGTGTGATGATGCTCTGATGATGCAGTGATGATGCTGTTATGACACTGTGATGATGTTGTGATGATGCAGTGATGATGCTGTGATGATGCTGTGAAGACGCTCTGATGATGCTGTGATGATGCAGTGATGACGCTGTGATGATATTATGTAGTTGATGTGATGATGCAGTGATGATGCAGAGATGATGCAGTGATGATGCTGTGATGATGGTGTGATGATGCAGTGATTATTCAGTGATGATGCTGTGATTATGCTTTGATGACGCTGTGATGATGCTGTGATAATACTGTGATGATGCAGTGAGGATGCTGTGATGATGCAGTGATCATGCTGTGATGATGCTGTGATGATGCTGATATAATGCTGTGATGATGCTGTGATGACACTGTGGTGATGCAGTGATGATACTGTGATGATGCAGTGATGACGCTGTGTTGATGTAGTGATGACGCTGCGATGATGCAGTGATGATGCAGTGGTGATGGTGTGATGATGCTCTGATGATGCAGTGATGATGCAGTGATGATGCTGTGATGATGCTGTGATGATGCAGTAATGATGCAGTGATGATGCTGTGAAGACGCTCTGATGATGATGTGATGATACAGTGATGATGCAGTGATGATTATCTGATGATGCAGTGATGATGCACTGATGATGCTGTGATGGTGGTGTGATGATGTTGTGATGATGTAGTGATGGTGCAGGGATGATGCTGTGATGACTCTGTGGTGATGCTGTAATGATGCTGTGATGATGCAGTGATGATACAGTGATGATGCTGTGATGACGCTGCGATGATGCAGTGATGATACTGTGATGATGCAGTGATGACGCTGTGTTGATGTAGTGATGACGCTGCGATGATGATGTTGTGATGTTGTGATGATGCAGTGGTGATGGCGTGTTGATGCTCTGATGATGCAATGATTATGCAGTGATGACTGTGATGATGCAGTGATCTTGCTGTGATGATGCTGTGATGATGCACTGATGATGCTGTGACTATGCAGTGATGATGCTGTGATGATGCAGTGTTGACCATGCGATGATGCTGGATGAGGCAGTGATGAAGCAGTTAAGATGCTGTGATGATGCTCTGATGACACTCTGATAATGCTGTGATGATGCTGTGATGATGCAGTGATGATGCTGTGATGATGCAATGATGATGCTCTGATGACGCTGTGATGATGCAGTAATAAGCAGTAATGATGCTGTGATAATGCTGTGATGATGCTTTGATGATGTAGTGATTATGCAGTGATGATGCTGTGATGACGGTCTAATGATGCAGTGATGATGCTGTGTTGATGCAGTGATTATGCATTGATTATGCTGTGATGATGGTGTGATGATGCAGTGATTATGCAGTGACGATGCTCTGATGACGCTTTAATCATGCTCTGATGATGCTGTGATGATGCTGTGATGATGATGTGATGATGCTTTGATGATGCAGGGATGATGCAGTGATGACGCTGTGAAGACGCAGTTATGATGCTGTGATGACGCTGTGATGATACAGTGATTATGCAGTGATGATGCTGTTATGACACTGTGATGATGTTGTGTAGATGATGTTATGATGCTATGATGACACTGTGATGATGCTGTGATGATGCAGTGTTGACCATGCGATGATGTTGTGATGACGCAGTGATGACGCTGCGATGACACTGTGATGACGCTGTGATGATGCAGTGATGCTGTGATGATGCAGTGATGATGCTGTGATGACGCTGTGATGACACTGTGATGATGCTGTTATGATGCAGTGATGATGGAGTGATTATGCAGTGATGATGCTGTGATGACGCTGTGATGATGCTGTGATTATGCAGTGATGATGCAGTGATGACGCCGTGATGATGTAGTGATGATGCTGTGATGATGCAGCGATGATGCAGTGATAATGCTGTGATGATGCAGTGATTATACAGTGATGATGCTGTGATGACACTGTGATGAGTCTGTGACGATGCAGTGATGATGCAGTGATGATGGTGTGATGATGCTGTGAAGACGCTGTAATGATTATCTGATGATGCTGTGATGACGCAGTGATGATTCTGTGATGATGCAGTGATGATGCTGTGTTGATGTAGTGATGACGCTGCGATGATGATGTTGTGATGCTGTGATGATGCAGTGGTGATGGTGTGATGATGCTCTGAAGATGCAGTGATGATGCAGTGATGATGCTGTTATGACACTGTGATGATGTTGTGATGATGCTGTGAAGACGTTCTGATGATGCTGTGATGATGCTGTAATGATGCAGTGATGACGCTATGATGATATTGTGTAGTTGATGTGATGATGCAGTGATGATGCAGAGATGATGCAGTGATGATGCTGTGATGATGCAGTGATTATTCAGTGATGATGCTTTGATGACGCTGCGATGATGCAGTGATGATACTGTGATGATGCAGTGATGATGCAATGATGACTCTGTGATGATGCAGTGATGATGCAGTGATCATGCTGTGATGATGCTGTGATGATGCTGTGATGACACTCTGATGATGCACTGATGATGCTGTGACTATGCAGTGATGATGCAGTGATGATGCAGTGATGATGCAGAGATGATGCAGTGATGATGCTGTGATGATGCTGTGATGATGCAGTGATTATTCAGTGATGATGCTGTGATTATGCTTTGATGACGCTGTGATGATGCTGTGATAATACTGTGATGATGCAGTGATGATGGTGTGATGATGCAGTGAGGATGCTGTGATGATGCAGTGATCATGCTGTGATGATGCTGATATAATGCTGTGATGATGCAGTAATTATGCAGTGATGATGCTGTGATGACACTGTGGTGATGCAGTGATGATACTGTGATGATGCAGTGATGACGCTGTGTTGATGTAGTGATGACGCTGCGATGATGATGTGATGACGCAGTGATGATGCTGTGATGATGCTCTAATGATGCTTTGATAATGCAGTGATGATGCTGTGAAGACGCTCTGATGATGCTGTGATGACGCAGTGATGATGATGTGACGATACAGTGATGACGCTGTGATGATTACCTGCTGATGCAGTGATGATGCACTGATGATGCTGTGATGGTGGTGTGATGATGTTGTGATGATGTAGTGATGGTGCAGGGATGATGCTGTGATGACTCTGTGGTGATGCTGTAATGATGCTGTGATGATGCAGTGATGATACAGTGATGATGCTGTGATGACACTGTGATGATGCTGCGATGATGCAGTGATGATACTGTGATGATGCAGTGATGACACTGTGTTGATGTAGTGATGACGCTGCGATGATGATGTTGTGATGCTGTGATGATGCAGTGGTGATGGTGTGATGATGCTCTGATGATGCACTGATGATGCTGTGACTATGCAGTGATGATGCTGTGATGATGCAGTGTTGACCATGAGATGATGCTGTGATGAGGCAGTGATGAAGCAGTTAAGATGCTGTGATGATGCTCTGATGACACTCTGATGATGCTGCGATGATGCTGTGATGATGCAGTGATGATGCTATGATGATGCAATGATGATGCTCTGATGACGCTGTGATGATGCAGTAATAAGCAGTGATGATGCTGTGATGATGCTTTGATGATGCAGTGATGATGCTGTGATGACGGTCTAATGATGCTGTGATGATGCAGTGATGATGCTGTGTTGATGCAGTGATTATGCATTGATTATGCTGTGATGATGGTGTGACGATGCACTGATGATGCTGTGACTATGCAGTGATGATGCAGTGTTGACCATGCGATGATGCTGTGATGAGGCAGTGATGAAGAAGTTAAGATGCTGTGATGATGCTCTGATGACACTCTAATCATGCTCTGATGATGCAGTGATGACGCTGTGAAGACGCAGTGATGATGCAGTGATGACGCTGTGATGATACAGTGATTATGCAATGATGATGCTGTGATGACACTGTGATGATGCTGTGATGATGCAGTGTTGACCATGCGATGATGCTGTGATGACGCAGTGATGACGCTGCGATGACACTGTGATGACGCTGTGATGGTGCAGTGATGCTGTGATGATGCAGTGATGATGCTGTGATGACGCTGTGATGACACTGTGATGATGCTGTGATGATGCAGTGATGATGCTGTGATGATGGAGTGATTATGCCGTGATGATGCTGTTATGACACTGTGATGATGTTGTGTAGACGATGTGATGATGCTGCAATGATGCTTTGATGACGCTTTGATGATGCAGTGATGATGCTGTGATGACGCTGTGATGATGCTGTGACTATGCAGTGATGATGCTGTGATGATGCAGTGATGATGCTGTGATTATGATGTGATGATGCAGTGATGACGCCGTGATGATGTAGTGATGATGCAGCGATGATACTGTGATGATGCAGTAATGATGCACTGATGACGCTTTGTTGATGCTTTGTTGACGGTGCGATGATGATGTTGTGATGGTGTGATGATGCTATGATTATGTTGCGATGACTCTGTGATGATGCAGTGATGATGCTGTGATCATGCTGTGATGATGCTGTGATGATGCAGTGATGACGCTGTGAAGATATTGTGTAGTTGATGTGATGATGCAGTGATGATGCAGAGATGATGCAGTGATGATGCTGTGATGATGCAGAGATTATTCAGTGATGATGCTTTGATGACGCTGTGATGATGCTGTGATAATATTGTGATGATGCAGTGATGATGGTGTGATGATGCAGTGATGATGCAGTGATCATGCTGTGATGATGCTGTGTTGATGCAGTGATGACGCTGCGATGATGATGTTGTGATGCTGTGATAATGCAGTGATGGTGTGATGATGCTCTGATGATGCAGTGATTATGCAGTGATGATGCTGTGATGGCATTGTGATGATGCTGTGAAGATGCAGTGATGATGCAGTGATGATGGTGTGATGATGCTGTGAAGACGCTCTGATGATTATCTGATGATGCTGTGATGATGCACTGATGATGCTGTGATGGTGGTGTGATGATGTTGTGATGATGTAGTGATGGTGCAGGGATGATGCTGTGATGATGCTGTGATGACTCTGTGGTGATGCTGTAATGATGCAGTGATGATGCAGTGATGATACTGTGATGATGCTGTTATGACACTGTGATGATGTTGTGATGATGCTGCGATGATGCAGTGATGATACTGTGATGATGCAGTGATGATGCAATGATGACTCTGTGATGATGCAGTGATGATGCAGTGATCATGCTGTGATGATGCTGTGATGATGCTGTGATGACACTCTGATGATGCACTGATGATGCTGTGACTATGCAGTGATGATGCAGTGATGATGCAGTGATGATGCAGAGATGATGCAGTGATGATGCTGTGATGATGCTGTGATGATGCAGTGATTATTCAGTGATGATGCTGTGATTATGCTTTTATGACGCTGTGATGATGCTGTGATAATACTGTAATGATGCAGTGATGATGGTGTGATGATGCAGTGAGGATGCTGTGATGATGCAGTGATCATGCTGTGATGATGCTGTGATGATGCTGATATAATGCTGTGATGATGCAGTAATTATGCAGTGATGATGCTGTGATGACACTGTGGTGATGCTGTAATGATGCTGTGATGATGCAGTGATGATACTGTGATGATGCAGTGATGACGCTGTGTTGATGTAGTGATGACGCTGCGATGATGATGTTGTGATGCTGTGATGATGCAGTGGTGATGGTGTGATGATGCTCTGATGATGCAGTGATTATGCAGTGATGATTCTGTGATGACTCTGTGATGATGCAGTGATGATGCAGTGATCTTTCTGTGATGATGCTGTGATGATGCACTGATGATGCTGTGACTATGCAGTGATGATGCTGTGATGATGCAGTGTTGACCATGCGATGATGCTGTGATGAGGCAGTGATGAAGCAGTTAAGATGCTGTGATGATGCTCTGATGACACTCTGATGATGCTGCGATGATGCTGTGATGATGCAGTGATGATGCTATGATGATGCAATGATGATGCTCTGATGACGCTGTGATGATGCAGTAATAAACAGTAATGATGCTGTGATGATGCTTTGATGATGCAGTGATTTTGCAGTGATGATGCTGTGATGACGGTCTAATAATGCTGTGATGATGCAGTGATGATGCTGTGTTGATGTAGTGATGACGCTGCGATGATGATGTTGTGATGCTGTGATGATGCAGTGGTCATGGGGTGATGATTCTATGATGATGCAGTGATGATGCAGTGATGATGCTCTGATGACGCTGTGACGATGCAGTGATGATGCAGTGATGATGCTTATATGATGCTGTGAAGACGCTGTAATGATTGTCTGATGATGCAGTGATGATGCATTGATGATTCTGTGATGGTGGTGTGATGATGTTGTGATGATGTAGTGATGGTGCAGGGATGATGGTGTGATGATGCTGTGAAGACGCTCTGATGATGCTGTGATCACACAGTGATGATGCAGTGAACACGCTGTGTTGATGCAGTGATTATGCTGTGATGATGATGTGATGATGCAGTGATTATGCAGTGATGATGCTCTGATGATGCTCTTATCATGCTGTGATGATACTGTGATGATGCTTTGATGATGCAGGGATGATGCAGTGATGACGCTGTGAAGACGCAGTTATGATGCTCTGATGACGCTGTGATGATACAGTGATTATGCAGTGATGATGCTGTGATGACACTGTGATGATGTTGTGTAGATGATGTGATGATGCTGTGATGATGCTGTGATGATGCAGTGTTGACCATGCGATGATGCTGTGATGACGCAGTGATGACGCTGCGATGACACTGTGATGACGCTGTGATGCTGTGATGACACTGTGATGATGCAGTGATGATGCTGTGATGACGCTGTGATGACACTGTGATGATGCAGTGATGATGCTGTGATGATGCAGTGATTATGCAGTGATGATGCTGTTATGACACTGTGATGATGTTGTGTAGATGATGTGATGATGCTGTGATGACACTGTGATGATGCTGTGATGATGCAGTGTTGACCATGCGATGACACTGTGATGATGCAGTGATGCTGTGATGATGCAGTGATGATGAAGTGATGATGCAGTGATTTTGCTGTGATGACACTGTGATGATGCAGTGATGATGCAGTGATTATGCAGTGATGATGCTGTTATGACACTGTGATGATGTTGTGTAGACGATGTGATGATGCTGCAATGATGCTTTGATGACGCTTTGATGATGCAGTGATGATGCTGTGACTATGCAGTGATGACGCTGTGATGATGCAGTGATGATGCAGTGATCATGCTGTGATGACACTCTGATGATTCACTGATGATGCTGTGACTATGCAGTGATGATGCTGTGATGATGCAGTGTTGACCATGCGATGATGCTGTGATGAGGCAGTGATGAAGCAGTTAAGATGCTGTGATGATGCTCTGATGACACTCTGATGATGCAGTGATGATACTGCGATGATGCAGTGATGATGCTGTGATGATGCTGTGAATACGCTCTGATGATGCTGTGATGATGCAGTGATGACGCTGTGATGATATTATGTAGTTGATGTGATGATGCAGTGATGATGCTCTGATGATGCAGTGAT
This sequence comes from Somateria mollissima, assembly GCA_951411735.1. NCBI lineage: Eukaryota > Metazoa > Chordata > Aves > Anseriformes > Anatidae > Somateria > Somateria mollissima. The sequence goes on along the minus strand of CATOCB010000113.1, from coordinate 155,452 downwards.
GATGCTGTGATGATGGTGTGATGATGCAGTGATTATTCAGTGATGATGCTGTGATTATGCTTTGATGACGCTGTGATGATGCTGTGATAATACTGTGATGATGCAGTGAGGATGCTGTGATGATGCAGTGATCATGCTGTGATGATGCTGTGATGATGCTGATATAATGCTGTGATGATGCTGTGATGACACTGTGGTGATGCAGTGATGATACTGTGATGATGCAGTGATGACGCTGTGTTGATGTAGTGATGACGCTGCGATGATGCAGTGATGATGCAGTGGTGATGGTGTGATGATGCTCTGATGATGCAGTGATGATGCTGTGATGATGCTGTGATGATGCAGTAATGATGCAGTGATGATGCTGTGAAGACGCTCTGATGATGATGTGATGATACAGTGATGATGCAGTGATGATTATCTGATGATGCAGTGATGATGCACTGATGATGCTGTGATGGTGGTGTGATGATGTTGTGATGATGTAGTGATGGTGCAGGGATGATGCTGTGATGACTCTGTGGTGATGCTGTAATGATGCTGTGATGATGCAGTGATGATACAGTGATGATGCTGTGATGACGCTGCGATGATGCAGTGATGATACTGTGATGATGCAGTGATGACGCTGTGTTGATGTAGTGATGACGCTGCGATGATGATGTTGTGATGTTGTGATGATGCAGTGGTGATGGCGTGTTGATGCTCTGATGATGCAATGATTATGCAGTGATGACTGTGATGATGCAGTGATCTTGCTGTGATGATGCTGTGATGATGCACTGATGATGCTGTGACTATGCAGTGATGATGCTGTGATGATGCAGTGTTGACCATGCGATGATGCTGGATGAGGCAGTGATGAAGCAGTTAAGATGCTGTGATGATGCTCTGATGACACTCTGATAATGCTGTGATGATGCTGTGATGATGCAGTGATGATGCTGTGATGATGCAATGATGATGCTCTGATGACGCTGTGATGATGCAGTAATAAGCAGTAATGATGCTGTGATAATGCTGTGATGATGCTTTGATGATGTAGTGATTATGCAGTGATGATGCTCTGATGACGCTCTAATCATGCTCTGATGATGCTGTGATGATGATGTGATGATCCTTTGATGATGCAGGGATGATGCAGTGATGACGCTGGGAAGACGCAGTTATGATGCTGTGATGACGCTGTGATGATACAGTGATTATGCAGTGATGATGCTGTGATGACACTGTGATGATGTTGTGTAGATGCTGTGATGACACTGTGATGATGCTTTGATGATGCAGTGTTGACCATGCGATGATGCAGTGATGACGCAGTGATGACGCTGCGATGACACTGTGATGACGCTATGATGATGCAGTGATGCTGTGATGATGCAGTGATGATGCTGTGATGATGCTGTGACTATGCAGTGATGACGCTGTGATGATGCAGTGATGATGCAGTGATCATGCTGTGATGACACTCTGATGATTCACTGATGATGCTGTGACTATGCAGTGATGATGCTGTGATGATGCAGTGTTGACCATGCGATGATGCTGTGATGAGGCAGTGATGAAGCAGTTAAGATGCTGTGATGATGCTCTGATGACACTCTGATGATGCTGTGATGATGCAGTGATGATGCTGTGATGATGCAGTGATGATGCTATGATGATGCTCTGATGACGCTGTGATGATGCAGTAATAAGCAGTAATGATGCTGTGATGATGCTTTGATGATGCAGTGATTATGCAGTGATGATGGTGTGATGACGGTCTAATGATGCTGTGATGATGCAGTGATGATGCTGTGTTGATGCAGTGATTATGCTGTGATGATGGTGTGATGATGCAGTGATTATGCAGTGATGATGCTCTAATCATGCTCTGATGATGCTGTGATTATGCTGTGATGACACTGTGATGATGCTGTGATGATACAGTGATTATGCAGTGATGATGCTGTGATGACACTGTGATGATGTTATGTAGGTGATGTGATGATGCTGTGATGATGCTGTGATGAGGCAGTGTTGACCATGCGATGATGCTGTGATGACGCAGTGATGATGCAGTGATGCTCTGATGATGCAGTGATTATGCAGTGATGATGCTGTGATGATGCAGTGATTATGCAGTGATGATGCAGTGATTATGCTGTGATGATGGTGTGATGATGCAGTGATTATGCTGTGATGATGCTGTGATGATGCTGTGATGACGCAGTGATGATGCTGTGATTACACTGTGATGATGTTGTGATGACACTGTGATGATGCAGTGATGATACTGCGATGATGCAGTGATGATACTGTGATGATGCAGTGATGACGCTGTGTTGATGTAGTGATGACGCTGCGATGATGATGTTGTGATGCTGTGATGATGCAGTGGTGATGGTGTGATGATGCTCTGATGATGCAGTGATGATGCAGTGATGTTGCTGTGATGACACTGTGACGATGCATTAATGATGCTGTGAAGACGCTGTAATGATTATCTGATGATGCAGTGATGATGCATTGATGATGCTGTGATGGCGGTGTGATGATGTTGTGATGATGTAGTGATGGTGCAGGGATGATGGTGTGATGATGCTGTGAAGACGCTCTGATGATGCTGTGATGACTCTGTGGTGATGCTGTAATGATTCTGTGATGATGCAGTGATGATGCTGTGATGATGCTCTGATGACGCTCTAATCATACTCTGATGATGCTGTGATGATGCTGTGATGATGATGTGATGATGCTTTGATGATGCAGGGATGATGCAGTGATGACGCTGTGAAGACGCAGTTATGATGCTGTGATGACGCTGTGATGATGCTGTGATGACGCTGTGATGACACTGTGATGGTGCAGTGATGATGCTGTGATGATGCAGTGATGATGCTGTTATGACACTGTGATGATATTGTGTAGACGATGTGATGATGCTGCAATGATGCTTTGATGACGCTTTGATGATGCAGTGATGATGCTGTGATGACGCTGTGATGATGCTGTGACTATGCAGTGATGACGCTGTGACTATGCAGTGATGATGCAGTGATGATGATGTGATGATGCAGTGATGACGCTGTAATGATTATCTGATGATGCAGTGATGATGCATTGATGATGCTGTGATGGTGGTGTGATGATGCTGTGAAGACGCTCTGATGATGCTGGGATCATGCTGTGATGATGCTGTGATGACTCTGTGGTGATGCTGTAATGATTCTGTGATGATGCTGTGATGACACTGTGATGATGTTCTGATGATACTGCGATGATGCAGTGTTGATACTGCGACGGTGCAGTGATGATTCTGTGATGATGCAGTGATGACGCTGTGTTGATGTAGTGATGATGCTGCGATGACGATTTTGTGATGGTGTGATGATGCTCTGATGATGCAGTGATGATGCAGTGATGACGCTGTGAAGATGCAGTGATGATGGTGTGATGATGCTGTGAAGACGTTGTAATGATTATCTGATGATGCAATGATGATGCATTGATGATGCTGTGATGGTGGTATGATGATGTTGTGATGATGTAGTGATGGTGCAGGGATGATGGTGTGATGATGCTGTGAAGACGCTGTGATGACACAGTGATGATGCAGTGATGACGCTGTAATGATTATCTGATGATGCAGTGATGATGCTGCGATGGTGGTGTGATGATGTAGTGATGGTGCAGGGATGATGCTGTGATGACTCTGTGGTGATGCTGTAATGATTCTGTGATGATGCAGTGATGATGCTGTGATGACACTGTGATGATGTTGTGATGATGCAGTGATGATGCTGTGAAGATGCTGTGATGATGCTGTGATGATGCAGTGATGACGCTGTGATGATATTGTGTAGTTGATGTGATGATGCAGAGGTGATGCAGTGATGATGCTGTGATGATGCAGTGATTATTCAGTGATGATGCTGTGATGATGCTTTGATGACGCTGTGATGATGTGATAATACTGTGATGGTGCAGTGATGATGGTGTGATGATGCAGTGATGATGCAGTGATCATGCTGTGATGATGCTGTGATGATGCTGATATAATGCTGTGATGATGCAGTGATTATGCAGTGATGATGCTGTGATGACACTGGTGATTTTGTGATGATGCAGTGATGATGGTGTGATGATGCTGTGATGACGCTGTGTTGATGCAGTGATGACGCTGCGATGATGATGTTGTGATGCTGTGATGATGCTATGGTTATGTTGCGATGACTCTGTGATGATGCAGTGATGATGCTGTAATGATGCAGTTATGGTGTGATGATGCTCTGATGATGCAGTGATTATGCAGTGATGATGCTGTGATGACACTGTGATGATGTTGTGTAGATGCTGTGATGACACTGTGATGATGCTTTGATGATGCAGTGTTGACCATGCGATGATGCAGTGATGACGCAGTGATGACGCTGCGATGACACTGTGATGACGCTATGATGATGCAGTGATGCTGTGATGATGCAGTGATGATGCTGTGATGACACTGTGATGATGCTGTGATGATGCACTGATGATGCTGTGACGGTGGTGTGATGATGTTGTTATGATGTAGTGATGGTGCAGGGATTATGCTGTGATGGTTCTCTGATGACTCTGTGGTGATGCTGTAATGATGCTGTGATGATGTTATGATGATGCAATGATGATGCTCTGATGACGCTGTGATGATGCAGTAATAAGCAGTAATGATGCTGTGACGATGCTGTGATGACGCTGTGATGATGCTGTGACTATGCAGTGATGATGATGTGATGATGCAGTGGTGATGCTGTAATGATTATCTGATGATGCAGTGATGATGCATTGATGATGCTGTGATGGTGGTGTGATGATGCTGTGAAGACGCTCTGATGATGCTGGGATCATGCTGTGATGATGCTGTGATGACTCTGTGGTGATGCTGTAATGATTCTGTGATGATGCTGTGATGACACTGTGATGATGTTCTGATGATACTGCGATGATGCAGTGTTGATACTGCGACGATGCAGTGATGATTCTGTGATGATGCAGTGATGACGCTGTGTTGATGTAGTGATGACGCTGCGATGATGATTTTGTGATGGTGTGATGATGCTCTGATGATGCAGTGATGATGCTGTGATGACACTGTGATGACGCTGTGAAGATGCAGTGATGATGGTGTGATGATGCTGTGAAGACGTTGTAATGATTATCTGATGATGCAATGATGATGCATTGATGATGCTGTGATGGTGGTATGATGATGTTGTGATGATGTAGTGATGGTGCAGGGATGATGGTGTGATGATGCTGTGAAGACGCTCTGATGATGCAGTGATGACGCTGTAATGATTATCTGATGATGCAGTGATGATGCTGCGATGGTGGTGTGATGATGTTGTGATGATGTAGTGATGGTGCAGGGATGATGCTGTGATGACTCTGTGGTGATGCTGTAATGATTCTGTGATGATGCAGTGATGATGCTGTGATGACACTGTGATGATGTTGTGATGATGCAGTGATGATGCTGTGAAGACGCTGTGATGATGCTGTGATGATGCAGTGATGACGCTGTGATGATATTGTGTAGTTGATGTGATGATGCAGAGGTGATGCAGTGATGATGCTGTGATGATGCAGTGATTATTCAGTGATGATGCTGTGATGATGCTTTGATGACGCTGTGATGATGTTGTAATAATACTGTGATGGTGCAGTGATGGTGTGATGATGCAGTGATGATGCAGTGAACATGCTGTGATGATGCTGTGATGATGTTGATATAATGCTGTGATGATGCAGTGATTATGCAGTGATGATGCTGTGATGACACTGTGGTGATTTTGTGATGATGCAGTGATGATGGTGTGATGATGCTGTGATGACGCTGTGTTGATGCAGTGATGACGCTGCGATGATGATGTTGTGATGCTGTGATGATGCTATGGTTATGTTGCGATGACTCTGTGATGATGCAGTGATGATGCTGTAATGATGCAGTTATGGTGTGATGATGCTCTGATGATGCAGTGATTATGCAGTGATGATGCTGTGATGACACTGTGATGATTCTGTGACGATGCAGTGATGATGCACTGATGATGGTGTGATGATGCTGTGAAGACGCTCTGATGATGCTGTGATGACGCAGTGATGATGATGTGATGATACAGTGATGACGCTGTGATGATTATCTGATGATGCAGTGATGATGCACTGATGATGCTGTGATGGTGGTGTGATGATGTTATGATGATGTAGTGATAGTGCAGGGATGATGCTGTGATGATGCTGTGATGACTCTGTGGTGATGCTGTAATGATGCTGTGATGATGCTGTGATGACACTGCGATGATGATGTTGTGATGATGCTGCGATGATGCTGTGATGATGCTGTGAAGATGCTGTGATGATGCAGTAATAAGCAGTAATGATGCTGTGATGATGCTTTGATGATGCAGTGATTATGCACTGATGATGGTGTGATGACGGTCTAATGATGCTGTGATGATGCAGTGATGATGCTGTGTTGATGCAGTGATGATGCTGTGATGATGGTGTGATGATGCAGTGATTATGCAGTGATGATGCTCTGATGATGCTCTAATCATGCTCTGATGATGCTGTGATGATGCTTTGATGATGCAGGGATGATGCAGTGATGACGCTGTGAAGATGCAATTATGATGCTGTGATGATGCTGTGATGATGCTGTGATGAGGCAGTGTTGACCATGCGATGATGCTGTGATGACGCAGTGATGACGCTGCGATGACACTGTGATGATGCAGTGATGCTGTGATGATGCAGTGATGATGCTGTGATGACGCTGTGATGACACTGTGATGATGCAGTGATGATGCTGTGATTATGCAGTGATTATGCAGTGATGATGCTGTTATGAGACTGTGATGATGTTGTGTAGAAGATGTGATGATGCTGCAATGATGCTTAGATGACGCTTTGATGATGCAGTGATGATGCTGTGATGACGCTGTGATGATGCTGTGACTATGCAGTGATGATGCTGTGATGATGCATGATGATGCTGTGATTATGATGTGATGACGCCGTGATGATGTAGTGATGATGCTGTGATGATGCAGCGATGATGCAGTGATAATGCTGTGATGATGCAGTGATGATACTGTGATGATGCAGTAATGATGCACTGATGACGCTTTGTTGATGCTTTGTTTACGGTGCGATGATGATGGTTGATGCTCTGATGATGCTATGATTATGTTGCGATGACTCTGTGATGATGCAGTGATGATGCTGTGATGATGCAGTGATGATGGTGTGATGATGCTCTGATGATGCAGTGATGATGATGTGATGACACTGTGATGATGCTGTGATGATTTAGTGATGATGCTGTGATGATGCTGTGATGATGCTGTGATGATGCTGTGAAGACGCTCTGATAATTCTGGCATGATGCAGTGATAATGATGTGATGATGCAGTGATGACGCTGTGATGATTATCTGATGATGAATTGATGATGCATTGATGATGCTGTGATGGTGGTGTGATGATATTGTGATGATGTAGTTATTATGCAGTGATGATGCTGTGATGACTCTGTGACGATGCTGTAATGATGCTGTTATGATGCAGTGATTTTACAGTGATGATGCTGTTATGAAACTGTGATGATGTTGTGTAGACGATGTGATGATGCTTGGATGATGCTGTGATGATGCTTTGATGACGCTGTGATGATGTTGTGACAATACTGTGATGATGCAGTGATGATGGTGTGATGATGCAGTGAGGATGCTGTGATGATGCAGTGATCATGCTGTCATGATGCTGATATAATGCTGTGATGATGCAGTGATGATGCTGTGATGACACTGTGGTGATGCAGTGATGACGCTGCGATGATGATGTCGTGATGCTGTGATGATGCTATGATTATGTTGCGATGACTCTGTGATGATGCAGTGATGATGCTGTGATGATTCTGTGACTATGCAGTGAGTGACTATGCTGTGTTGACCATGCGATGATGCTGTGATGAGGCAGTGATGAAGCAGTTAAGATGCTGTGATGATGCTCTGATGACACTCTGATGATGCTGTGATGATGCAGTGATGATGCTATGATGATGCAATGATGATGCTCTGATGACGCTGTGATGATGCAGTAATGATGCTGTGATGATGCTGTGATGATGCTTTGATGATGCAGTGATTATGCAGTGATGATGGTGTGATGACGGTCTAATGATGCTGTGTTGATGCAGTGATGATGCTGTGATGATGCAGTGATTATGCTGTGATGATGGTATGATGCAGTGATTATGCAGTGATGATGCTCTGATGACGCTCTAATCATGCTCTGATGATGCTGTGATGATGATGTGATGATGCTTTGATGATGCAGTGATGACGCTGTGAAGACGCAGTTATGATGCTGTGATGACGCTGTGATGATGCTGTGATGATACAGTGATTATGCAGTGATGATGCTGTGATGACACTGTGATGATGTTCTGTAGATGATGTGATGATGCTGTGATGACACTGTGATGATGTTTTGATGATGCAGTGTTGACCATGCGATGATGCTGTGATGACGCTGCGATGACACTGTGATGACGCTGTGATGATGCAGTGATGATGCTGTGATGACGCAGTGATGACGCTGCGATGACACTGTGATGATGCTGTGATTATGATGTGATGATGCAGTGATGACGCTGCGATGATATAATGATGATGCTGTGATGAAGCTGTGATGACACTGTGATGATGCTGTGACGATGCAGTGATGATGCAGTGATGATGGTGTGATGATGCTGTGAAGACGCTGTAATGGTTATCTGATGATGCAGTGATGATGCATTGATGATGCTGTGATGGTGGTGTGATGATGTAGTGATGGTGCAGGGATGATGCTGTGATGATGCAGTGATGATGATGTGATGATGCAGTGATGACGCTGTAATGATTATCTGAAGATGCAGTGATGATGCATTGATGATGCTGTGATGGTGGTGTGATGATGTAGTGATGGTGCAGGGATGATGCTGTCATGATGCTGTGATGACTCTGTGGTGATGCTGTAATGATGCTGTGATGATGCAGTGATGATGCTGTGATGACATCGTGATGATGTTGTAATGATACTGCGATGATGCAGTGATGATACTGCGATGATGCAGTGATGATACTGTGATGATGCAGTGATGACGCTGTGTTGATGTAGTGATGACGCTGCGATGATGATGTTGTGATGCTGTGATGATGCAGTGGTGATGGTGTGATGACACTGTGATGATGCAGTGATTATTCAGTGATGATGCTGTGATGATGCTTTGATGACGCTGTGATGATGCTGTGATAATACTGTGATGATGCTGTGATGATGCTGATATAATGCTGTGATGGTGCAGTGATTATGCAGTGATGATGCTGTGATGACACTGTGGTGATTTTGTGATGATGCAGTGATGATGGTGTGATGATGCTGTGATGACACTCTGATGATGCTGTGATGACGCTGCGATGATGATGTTGTGATGCTGTGATGATGCTATGATTATGTTGCGATGACTCTGTGATGATGCAGTGATGATGTTGTGATGATGCAGTGATGGTGTGATGATGCTCTGATGATGCAGTGATTATGCAGTGATGATGCTGTGATGACACTGTGATGATGCTGTGACGATGCAGTGATGATGGTGTGATGATGCTGTGAAGACGCTCTGATGATGCTGTGATGACGCAGTGATGATGATGTGATGATACAGTGATGACGCTGTGATGATTGTCTGATGATGCAGTGATGATGCACTGATGATGCTGTGATGATGTTGTGATGATGTAGTGATGGTGCAGGGATGATGCTGTCATGAGGCTGTGATGACTCTGTGGTGATGGTGTAATGATGCTGCGATGATGCAGTGATGATACTGTGATGATGCTGTGATGACACTGTGATGATGTTGTGATGATGCTGCGATGATGCAGTGATGATACTGTGATGATGCAGTGATCATGCTGTGATGACGCTATGATGATGCTGTGATTACACTCTGATGATGCACTGATGATGCTGTGACTATGCAGTGATGATGTTGTGATGATGCAGTGTTGACCATGCGATGATGCTGTGATGAGGCAGTGATGAAGCAGTTAAGATGCTGTGATGATGCTCTGATGACACTCTGATAATGCAATGATGATGCTCTGATGACGCTTTGATGATGCAGTAATAAGCAGTAATGATGCTGTGATGATGCTGTGATGATGTTTTTATGATGCAGTGATTATGCAGTGATGATGGTGTGATGACGGTCTAATGATGCTGTGATGATGCAGTGATGATGCTGTGATGATGCTGTGATGATGGTGTGATGATGCAGTGATTATGCAGTGATGATGCTCTGATGACGCTCTAATCATGCTCTGATGATGCTGTGATGATGATGTGATGATCCTTTGATGATGCAGGGATGATGCAGTGATGACGCTGGGAAGACGCAGTTATGATGCTGTGATGACGCTGTGATGATACAGTGATTATGCAGTGATGATGCTGTGATGACACTGTGATGATGTTGTGTAGATGCTGTGATGACACTGTGATGATGCTTTGATGATGCAGTGTTGACCATGCGATGATGCAGTGATGACGCAGTGTTGACCATGCGATGACACTGTGATGACGCTATGATGATGCAGTGATGCTGTGATGATGCAGTGATGATGCTGTGATGACACTGTGATGATGCTGTGATGATGCACTGATGATGCTGTGACGGTGGTGTGATGATGTTGTTATGATGTAGTGATGGTGCAGGGATTATGCTGTGATGGTTCTCTGATGACTCTGTGGTGATGCTGTAATGATGCTGTGATGATGTTATGATGATGCAATGATGATGCTCTGATGACGCTGTGATGATGCAGTAATAAGCAGTAATGATGCTGTGATGATGCTGTGATGACGCTGTGATGATGCTGTGACTATGCAGTGATGACGCTGTGACGATGCAGTGATGATGCAGTGATGATGATGTGATGATGCAGTGATGACGCTGTAATGATTATCTGATGATGCAGTGATGATGCATTGATGATGCTGTGATGGTGGTGTGATGATGTAGTGATGGTGCAGGGATGATGCTGTGATGATGCTGTGATGACGCAGTGATGATGATGTGATGATGCAGTGATGACGCTGTAATGATTATCTGATGATGCAGTGATGATGCATTGATGATGCTGTGATGGTGGTGTGATGATGTTGTGATGATGTAGTGATGGTGCAGGGATGATGCTGTGATGATGCTGTGATGACTCTGTGGTGATGCTGTAATGATTCTGTGATGATGCAGTGATGATGCAGTGATGACACTGTGATGATGTTGTGATGATACTGCGATGATGCAGTGATGATACTGCGATGATGCAGTGATGACGCTATGTTGATGTAGTGATGACGCTGCGATGATGATGTTGTGATGCTGTGATGATGCAGTGGTCATGGGGTGATGATGCAGTGATGATGCTCTGATGACGCTGTGACGATGCAGTGATGATGCAGTGATGTTGCTGTGAAGACGCTGTAATGATTATCTGATGATGCAGTGATGATGCACTGATGATGCTGTGATGGTGGTGTGATGATGTTGTGATGATGTAGTGATGGTGCAGGGATGATGGTGTGATGATGCTATGAAGACGCTCTGATGATGCTGTGATGACACAGTGATGATGCAGTGAACACGCTGTGTTGATGCAGTGATTATGCTGTGATGATGGCGTGATGATGCAGTGATTATGCAGTGATGATGCTCTGATGATGCTCTAATCATGCTCTGATGATGCTGTGATGATGCTGTGATGATGCTTTGATGATGCAGGGATGATGCAGTGATGACGCTGTGAAGACGCAGTTATGATGCTGTGATGACGCTGTGATGATACAGTGATTATGCAGTGATGATGCTGTGATGACACTGTGATGATGTTGTGTAGATGATGTAGTGATGATGCTGTGATGATGCAGCGATGATGCAGTGATAATGATGTGATGATGCAGTGGTTATACAGTGATGATGCTGTGATGACACTGTGATGATGCAGCGATGGTGCAGTGATAATGCTGTGATGATGCAGTGATTATACAGTGATGATGCTGTGATGACACTGTGATGATGCTGTGATGATGCAGTGATGATACTGTGATGATGCAGTAATGATGCACTGATGACGCTTTTTTGATGCTTTGTTTTCGTTGCGATGATGATGTTGTGATGCTCTGATGATGCTATGATTATGTTGCGATGACTCAGTGATGATGCTGTGATGATGCAGTGATGATGGTGTGATGATGCAGTGATTATGCAGTGATGACACTGTGATGATGCTGTGATGATGCAGTGATGATGCTGTGATGATGCTGTGAAGACGCTCTGATAATTCTGGCATGATGCAGTGATAATGATGTGATGATGCAGTGATGATGCTGTGATGACTGTGATGATGCTGTAATGATGCTGTTATGATGCAGTGATTTTACAGTGATGATGCTGTTATGACACTGTGATGATGTTGTGTAGACGATGTGATGATGGTTGGATGATGCTGTGATGACGCTTTGATGATGCTGTGATGATGCTGTGACTATGCAGTGATGATGATGTGATGATGCAGTGATTATGCAGTGATGATGATGTGATGATGTTGTGATGACACTGTGATGATGTTGTGTAGATGATGTGATGATGCTGTGATGATGCAGTGATGACGCTTTGATGATGCAGTGATGATGCTGTGATGACGCTGTGATGACACTGTGATGATGCAGCGATGATGCTGTTATGACACTGTGATGATGTTGTGTAGACGATGTGATGATGCTGTGATGATGCTGCAATGATGCTTTGATGACGCTTTGATGATGCAGTGATGATGCTGTGATGACGCTGTGATGATGCTGTGACTATGCAGTGATGATGCAGTGATGATGCTGTGATTATGATGTGATGATGCAGTGATGACGCCGTGATGATGTAGTGATGATGCAGCGATGATACTGTGATGATGCAGTAATGATGCACTGATGACGCTTTGTTGATGCTTTGTTGACGGTGCGATGATGATGTTGTGATGGTGTGATGATGCTATGATTATGTTGCGATGACTCTGTGATGATGCAGTGATGATGCAGTGATGATGCAGTGATGATGCAGTGACGATCCATTGATGATGCAGTGATGATGCAGTGATGATGGTGTGATGATGCTGTGAATATGCTCTGATGATGCTGTGATGACGCAGTGATGATGATGTGATGATGCAGTGATGACGCTGTAATGATTATCTGATGATGCAGTGATGATGCATTGATGATGCTGCGATGGTGGTGTGATGATGTTGTGATGATGTAGTGATGGTGCAGGGATGATGCTGTGATGATGCTGTGATGACTCTGTTATGATGCTGTAATGATTCTGTAATGATGCTGTGATGATGTTGTGATGAGACTGCGATGATGCAGTGATGATACTGTGATGATGCAGTGATGACGCTGTGTTGATGTAGTGATGACGCTACGATGATGATGTTGTGATGCTGTGATGATGCAGTGGTGATGGTGTGATGATGCTCTGATGATGCAGTGATGATGCTGTTATGACACTGTGATGATGTTGTGATGATGCAGTGATGATGCTGTGATGATGCTGTGAATACGCTCTGATGATGCTGTGATGATGCAGTGATGACGCTGTGATGATATTATGTAGTTGATGTGATGATGCAGTGATGATGCAGAGATGATGCAGTGATGATGCTGTGATGATGGTGTGATGATGCAGTGATTATTCAGTGATGATGCTGTGATTATGCTTTGATGACGCTGTGATGATGCTGTGATAATACTGTGATGATGCAGTGAGGATGCTGTGATGATGCAGTGATCATGCTGTGATGATGCTGTGATGATGCAGATATAATGCTGTGATGATGCTGTGATGACACTGTGGTGATGCAGTGATGATACTGTGATGATGCAGTGATGACGCTGTGTTGATGTAGTGATGATGCTGCGATGATGCAGTGATGATGCAGTGGTGATGGTGTGATGATGCTCTGATGATGCAGTGATGATGCAGTGATGATGCTGTGATGATGCTGTGATGATGCAGTAATGATGCAGTGATGATGCTGTGAAGACGCTCTGATGATGATGTGATGATACAGTGATGATGCAGTGATGATTATCTGATGATGCAGTGATGATGCACTGATGATGCTGTGATGGTGGTGTGATGATGTTGTGATGATGTAGTGATGGTGCAGGGATGATGCTGTGATGACTCTGTGGTGATGCTGTAATGATGCTGTGATGATGCAGTGATGATACAGTGATGATGCTGTGATGACGCTGCGATGATGCAGTGATGATACTGTGATGATGCAGTGATGACGCTGTGTTGATGTAGTGATGACGCTGCGATGATGATGTTGTGATGTTGTGATGATGCAGTGGTGATGGCGTGTTGATGCTCTGATGATGCAATGATTATGCAGTGATGACTGTGATGATGCAGTGATCTTGCTGTGATGATGCTGTGATGATGCACTGATGATGCTGTGACTATGCAGTGATGATGCTGTGATGATGCAGTGTTGACCATGCGATGATGCTGGATGAGGCAGTGATGAAGCAGTTAAGATGCTGTGATGATGCTCTGATGACACTCTGATAATGCTGTGATGATGCTGTGATGATGCAGTGATGATGCTGTGATGATGCAATGATGATGCTCTGATGACGCTGTGATGATGCAGTAATAAGCAGTAATGATGCTGTGATAATGCTGTGATGATGCTTTGATGATGTAGTGATTATGCAGTGATGATGCTGTGATGACGGTCTAATGATGCAGTGATGATGCTGTGTTGATGCAGTGATTATGCATTGATTATGCTGTGATGATGGTGTGATGATGCAGTGATTATGCAGTGACGATGCTCTGATGACGCTTTAATCATGCTCTGATGATGCTGTGATGATGCTGTGATGATGATGTGATGATGCTTTGATGATGCAGGGATGATGCAGTGATGACGCTGTGAAGACGCAGTTATGATGCTGTGATGACGCTGTGATGATACAGTGATTATGCAGTGATGATGCTGTTATGACACTGTGATGATGTTGTGTAGATGATGTTATGATGCTATGATGACACTGTGATGATGCTGTGATGATGCAGTGTTGACCATGCGATGATGTTGTGATGACGCAGTGATGACGCTGCGATGACACTGTGATGACGCTGTGATGATGCAGTGATGCTGTGATGATGCAGTGATGATGCTGTGATGACGCTGTGATGACACTGTGATGATGCTGTTATGATGCAGTGATGATGGAGTGATTATGCAGTGATGATGCTGTGATGACGCTGTGATGATGCTGTGATTATGCAGTGATGATGCAGTGATGACGCCGTGATGATGTAGTGATGATGCTGTGATGATGCAGCGATGATGCAGTGATAATGCTGTGATGATGCAGTGATTATACAGTGATGATGCTGTGATGACACTGTGATGAGTCTGTGACGATGCAGTGATGATGCAGTGATGATGGTGTGATGATGCTGTGAAGACGCTGTAATGATTATCTGATGATGCTGTGATGACGCAGTGATGATTCTGTGATGATGCAGTGATGATGCTGTGTTGATGTAGTGATGACGCTGCGATGATGATGTTGTGATGCTGTGATGATGCAGTGGTGATGGTGTGATGATGCTCTGAAGATGCAGTGATGATGCAGTGATGATGCTGTTATGACACTGTGATGATGTTGTGATGATGCTGTGAAGACGTTCTGATGATGCTGTGATGATGCTGTAATGATGCAGTGATGACGCTATGATGATATTGTGTAGTTGATGTGATGATGCAGTGATGATGCAGAGATGATGCAGTGATGATGCTGTGATGATGCAGTGATTATTCAGTGATGATGCTTTGATGACGCTGCGATGATGCAGTGATGATACTGTGATGATGCAGTGATGATGCAATGATGACTCTGTGATGATGCAGTGATGATGCAGTGATCATGCTGTGATGATGCTGTGATGATGCTGTGATGACACTCTGATGATGCACTGATGATGCTGTGACTATGCAGTGATGATGCAGTGATGATGCAGTGATGATGCAGAGATGATGCAGTGATGATGCTGTGATGATGCTGTGATGATGCAGTGATTATTCAGTGATGATGCTGTGATTATGCTTTGATGACGCTGTGATGATGCTGTGATAATACTGTGATGATGCAGTGATGATGGTGTGATGATGCAGTGAGGATGCTGTGATGATGCAGTGATCATGCTGTGATGATGCTGATATAATGCTGTGATGATGCAGTAATTATGCAGTGATGATGCTGTGATGACACTGTGGTGATGCAGTGATGATACTGTGATGATGCAGTGATGACGCTGTGTTGATGTAGTGATGACGCTGCGATGATGATGTGATGACGCAGTGATGATGCTGTGATGATGCTCTAATGATGCTTTGATAATGCAGTGATGATGCTGTGAAGACGCTCTGATGATGCTGTGATGACGCAGTGATGATGATGTGACGATACAGTGATGACGCTGTGATGATTACCTGCTGATGCAGTGATGATGCACTGATGATGCTGTGATGGTGGTGTGATGATGTTGTGATGATGTAGTGATGGTGCAGGGATGATGCTGTGATGACTCTGTGGTGATGCTGTAATGATGCTGTGATGATGCAGTGATGATACAGTGATGATGCTGTGATGACACTGTGATGATGCTGCGATGATGCAGTGATGATACTGTGATGATGCAGTGATGACGCTGTGTTGATGTAGTGATGACGCTGCGATGATGATGTCGTGATGCTGTGATGATGCAGTGGTGATGGTGTGATGATGCTCTGATGATGCACTGATGATGCTGTGACTATGCAGTGATGATGCTGTGATGATGCAGTGTTGACCATGAGATGATGCTGTGATGAGGCAGTGATGAAGCAGTTAAGATGCTGTGATGATGCTCTGATGACACTCTGATGATGCTGCGATGATGCTGTGATGATGCAGTGATGATGCTATGATGATGCAATGATGATGCTCTGATGACGCTGTGATGATGCAGTAATAAGCAGTGATGATGCTGTGATGATGCTTTGATGATGCAGTGATGATGCTGTGATGACGGTCTAATGATGCTGTGATGATGCAGTGATGATGCTGTGTTGATGCAGTGATTATGCATTGATTATGCTGTGATGATGGTGTGACGATGCACTGATGATGCTGTGACTATGCAGTGATGATGCAGTGTTGACCATGCGATGATGCTGTGATGAGGCAGTGATGAAGAAGTTAAGATGCTGTGATGATGCTCTGATGACACTCTAATCATGCTCTGATGATGCAGTGATGACGCTGTGAAGACGCAGTGATGATGCAGTGATGACGCTGTGATGATACAGTGATTATGCAATGATGATGCTGTGATGACACTGTGATGATGCTGTGATGATGCAGTGTTGACCATGCGATGATGCTGTGATGACGCAGTGATGACGCTGCGATGACACTGTGATGACGCTGTGATGGTGCAGTGATGCTGTGATGATGCAGTGATGATGCTGTGATGACGCTGTGATGACACTGTGATGATGCTGTGATGATGCAGTGATGATGCTGTGATGATGGAGTGATTATGCCGTGATGATGCTGTTATGACACTGTGATGATGTTGTGTAGACGATGTGATGATGCTGCAATGATGTTTTGATGACGCTTTGATGATGCAGTGATGATGCTGTGATGACGCTGTGATGATGCTGTGACTATGCAGTGATGATGCTGTGATGATGCAGTGATGATGCTGTGATTATGATGTGATGATGCAGTGATGACGCCGTGATGATGTAGTGATGATGCAGCGATGATACTGTGATGATGCAGTAATGATGCACTGATGACGCTTTGTTGATGCTTTGTTGACGGTGCGATGATGATGTTGTGATGGTGTGATGATGCTATGATTATGTTGCGATGACTCTGTGATGATGCAGTGATGATGCTGTGATCATGCTGTGATGATGCTGTGATGATGCAGTGATGACGCTGTGAAGATATTGTGTAGTTGATGTGATGATGCAGTGATGATGCAGAGATGATGCAGTGATGATGCTGTGATGATGCAGAGATTATTCAGTGATGATGCTTTGATGACGCTGTGATGATGCTGTGATAATATTGTGATGATGCAGTGATGATGGTGTGATGATGCAGTGATGATGCAGTGATCATGCTGTGATGATGCTGTGTTGATGCAGTGATGACGCTGCGATGATGATGTTGTGATGCTGTGATAATGCAGTGATGGTGTGATGATGCTCTGATGATGCAGTGATTATGCAGTGATGATGCTGTGATGGCATTGTGATGATGCTGTGAAGATGCAGTGATGATGCAGTGATGATGGTGTGATGATGCTGTGAAGACGCTCTGATGATTATCTGATGATGCTGTGATGATGCACTGATGATGCTGTGATGGTGGTGTGATGATGTTGTGATGATGTAGTGATGGTGCAGGGATGATGCTGTGATGATGCTGTGATGACTCTGTGGTGATGCTGTAATGATGCAGTGATGATGCAGTGATGATACTGTGATGATGCTGTTATGACACTGTGATGATGTTGTGATGATGCTGCGATGATGCAGTGATGATACTGTGATGATGCAGTGATGATGCAATGATGACTCTGTGATGATGCAGTGATGATGCAGTGATCATGCTGTGATGATGCTGTGATGATGCTGTGATGACACTCTGATGATGCACTGATGATGCTGTGACTATGCAGTGATGATGCAGTGATGATGCAGTGATGATGCAGAGATGATGCAGTGATGATGCTGTGATGATGCTGTGATGATGCAGTGATTATTCAGTGATGATGCTGTGATTATGCTTTTATGACGCTGTGATGATGCTGTGATAATACTGTAATGATGCAGTGATGATGGTGTGATGATGCAGTGAGGATGCTGTGATGATGCAGTGATCATGCTGTGATGATGCTGTGATGATGCTGATATAATGCTGTGATGATGCAGTAATTATGCAGTGATGATGCTGTGATGACACTGTGGTGATGCTGTAATGATGCTGTGATGATGCAGTGATGATACTGTGATGATGCAGTGATGACGCTGTGTTGATGTAGTGATGACGCTGCGATGATGATGTTGTGATGCTGTGATGATGCAGTGGTGATGGTGTGATGATGCTCTGATGATGCAGTGATTATGCAGTGATGATTCTGTGATGACTCTGTGATGATGCAGTGATGATGCAGTGATCTTTCTGTGATGATGCTGTGATGATGCACTGATGATGCTGTGACTATGCAGTGATGATGCTGTGATGATGCAGTGTTGACCATGCGATGATGCTGTGATGAGGCAGTGATGAAGCAGTTAAGATGCTGTGATGATGCTCTGATGACACTCTGATGATGCTGCGATGATGCTGTGATGATGCAGTGATGATGCTATGATGATGCAATGATGATGCTCTGATGACGCTGTGATGATGCAGTAATAAACAGTAATGATGCTGTGATGATGCTTTGATGATGCAGTGATTTTGCAGTGATGATGCTGTGATGACGGTCTAATAATGCTGTGATGATGCAGTGATGATGCTGTGTTGATGTAGTGATGACGCTGCGATGATGATGTTGTGATGCTGTGATGATGCAGTGGTCATGGGGTGATGATTCTATGATGATGCAGTGATGATGCAGTGATGATGCTCTGATGACGCTGTGACGATGCAGTGATGATGCAGTGATGATGCTTATATGATGCTGTGAAGACGCTGTAATGATTGTCTGATGATGCAGTGATGATGCATTGATGATTCTGTGATGGTGGTGTGATGATGTTGTGATGATGTAGTGATGGTGCAGGGATGATGGTGTGATGATGCTGTGAAGACGCTCTGATGATGCTGTGATCACACAGTGATGATGCAGTGAACACGCTGTGTTGATGCAGTGATTATGCTGTGATGATGATGTGATGATGCAGTGATTATGCAGTGATGATGCTCTGATGATGCTCTTATCATGCTGTGATGATACTGTGATGATGCTTTGATGATGCAGGGATGATGCAGTGATGACGCTGTGAAGACGCAGTTATGATGCTCTGATGACGCTGTGATGATACAGTGATTATGCAGTGATGATGCTGTGATGACACTGTGATGATGTTGTGTAGATGATGTGATGATGCTGTGATGATGCTGTGATGATGCAGTGTTGACCATGCGATGATGCTGTGATGACGCAGTGATGACGCTGCGATGACACTGTGATGACGCTGTGATGCTGTGATGACACTGTGATGATGCAGTGATGATGCTGTGATGACGCTGTGATGACACTGTGATGATGCAGTGATGATGCTGTGATGATGCAGTGATTATGCAGTGATGATGCTGTTATGACACTGTGATGATGTTGTGTAGATGATGTGATGATGCTGTGATGACACTGTGATGATGCTGTGATGATGCAGTGTTGACCATGCGATGACACTGTGATGATGCAGTGATGCTGTGATGATGCAGTGATGATGAAGTGATGATGCAGTGATTTTGCTGTGATGACACTGTGATGATGCAGTGATGATGCAGTGATTATGCAGTGATGATGCTGTTATGACACTGTGATGATGTTGTGTAGACGATGTGATGATGCTGCAATGATGCTTTGATGACGCTTTGATGATGCAGTGATGATGCTGTGACTATGCAGTGATGACGCTGTGATGATGCAGTGATGATGCAGTGATCATGCTGTGATGACACTCTGATGATTCACTGATGATGCTGTGACTATGCAGTGATGATGCTGTGATGATGCAGTGTTGACCATGCGATGATGCTGTGATGAGGCAGTGATGAAGCAGTTAAGATGCTGTGATGATGCTCTGATGACACTCTGATGATGCAGTGATGATACTGCGATGATGCAGTGATGATACTGTGATGATGCAGTGATGACGCTGTGTTGATGTAGTGATGACGCTGCGATGATGATGTTGTGATGCTGTGATGATGCAGTGGTGATGGTGTGATGATGCTCTGATGATGCAGTGATGATGCAGTGATGTTGCTGTGATGACACTGTGACGATGCATTAATGATGCTGTGAAGACGCTGTAATGATTATCTGATGATACAGTGATGATGCATTGATGATGCTGTGATGGCGGTGTGATGATGTTGTGATGATGTAGTGATGGTGCAGGGATGATGGTGTGATGATGCTGTGAAGACGCTCTGATGATGCTGTGATGACTCTGTGGTGATGCTGTAATGATTCTGTGATGATGCAGTGATGATGCTGTGATGATGCTCTGATGACGCTCTAATCATGCTCTGATGATGCTGTGATGATGCTGTGATGATGATGTGATGATGCTTTGATGATGCAGTGATGACGCTGTGAAGACGCAGTTATGATGCTGTGATGACGCTGTGATGATGCTGTGATGACGCTGTGATGACACTGTGATGGTGCAGTGATGATGCTGTGATGATGCAGTGATTATGCAGTGATGATGCTGTTATGACACTGTGATGATATTGTGTAGACGATGTGATGATGCTGCAATGATGCTTTGATGACGCTTTGATGATGCAGTGATGATGCTGTGATGACGCTGTGATGATGCTGTGACTATGCAGTGATGACGCTGTGACTATGCAGTGATGATGCAGTGATGATGATGTGATGATGCAGTGATGACGCTGTAATGATTATCTGATGATGCAGTGATGATGCATTGATGATGCTGTGATGGTGGTGTGATGATGCTGTGAAGACGCTCTGATGATGCTGGGATCATGCTGTGATGATGCTGTGATGACTCTGTGGTGATGCTGTAATGATTCTGTGATGATGCTGTGATGACACTGTGATGATGTTCTGATGATACTGCGATGATGCAGTGTTGATACTGCGACGATGCAGTGATGATTCTGTGATGATGCAGTGATGACGCTGTGTTGATGTAGTGATGATGCTGCGATGACGATTTTGTGATGGTGTGATGATGCTCTGATGATGCAGTGATGATGCAGTGATGACGCTGTGAAGATGCAGTGATGATGGTGTGATGATGCTGTGAAGACGTTGTAATGATTATCTGATGATGCAATGATGATGCATTGATGATGCTGTGATGGTGGTATGATGATGTTGTGATGATGTAGTGATGGTGCAGGGATGATGGTGTGATGATGCTGTGAAGACGCTGTGATGACACAGTGATGATGCAGTGATGACGCTGTAATGATTATCTGATGATGCAGTGATGATGCTGCGATGGTGGTGTGATGATGTAGTGATGGTGCAGGGATGATGCTGTGATGACTCTGTGGTGATGCTGTAATGATTCTGTGATGATGCTGTGATGATGCTGTGATGACACTGTGATGATGTTGTGATGATGCAGTGATGATGCTGTGAAGACGCTGTGATGATGCTGTGATGATGCAGTGATGACGCTGTGATGATATTGTGTAGTTGATGTGATGATGCAGAGGTGATGCAGTGATGATGCTGTGATGATGCAGTGATTATTCAGTGATGATGCTGTGATGATGCTTTGATGACGCTGTGATGATGTTGTGATAATACTGTGATGGTGCAGTGATGATGGTGTGATGATGCAGTGATGATGCAGTGATCATGCTGTGATGATGCTGTGATGATGCTGATATAATGCTGTGATGATGCAGTGATTATGCAGTGATGATGCTGTGATGACACTGTGGTGATTTTGTGATGATGCAGTGATGATGGTGTGATGATGCTGTGATGACGCTGTGTTGATGCAGTGATGACGCTGCGATGATGATGTTGTGATGCTGTGATGATGCTATGGTTATGTTGCGATGACTCTGTGATGATGCAGTGATGATGCTGTAATGATGCAGTTATGGTGTGATGATGCTCTGATGATGCAGTGATTATGCAGTGATGATGCTGTGATGACACTGTGATGATTCTGTGACGATGCAGTGATGATGCACTGATGATGGTGTGATGATGCTGTGAAGACGCTCTGATGATGCTGTGATGACGCAGTGATGATGATGTGATGATACAGTGATGACGCTGTGATGATTATCTGATGATGCAGTGATGATGCACTGATGATGCTGTGATGGTGGTGTGATGATGTTATGATGATGTAGTGATAGTGCAGGGATGATGCTGTGATGATGCTGTGATGACTCTGTGGTGATGCTGTAATGATGCTGTGATGATGCTGTGATGACACTGCGATGATGATGTTGTGATGATGCTGCGATGATGCTGTGATGATGCTGTGAAGATGCTGTGTTGATGCAGTAATAAGCAGTAATGATGCTGTGATGATGCTTTGATGATGCAGTGATTATGCACTGATGATGGTGTGATGACGGTCTAATGATGCTGTGATGATGCAGTGATGATGCTGTGTTGATGCAGTGATGATGCTGTGATGATGGTGTGATGATGCAGTGATTATGCAGTGATGATGCTCTGATGATGCTCTAATCATGCTCTGATGATGCTGTGATGATGCTTTGATGATGCAGCGATGATGCAGTGATGACGCTGTGAAGATGCAATTATGATGCTCTGATGATGCAGTGATGATGATGTGATGACACTGTGATGATGCTGTGATGATTTAGTGATGATGCTGTGATGATGCTGTGATGATGCTGTGATGATGCTGTGAAGACGCTCTGATAATTCTGGCATGATGCAGTGATAATGATGTGATGATGCAGTGATGACGCTGTGATGATTATCTGATGATGAATTGATGATGCATTGATGATGCTGTGATGGTGGTGTGATGATATTGTGATGATGTAGTGATTATACAGTGATGATGCTGTGATGACTCTGTGACGATGCTGTAATGATGCTGTTATGATGCAGTGATTTTACAGTGATGATGCTGTTATGAAACTGTGATGATGTTGTGTAGACGATGTGATGATGCTTGGATGATGCTGTGATGATGCTTTGATGACGCTGTGATGATGCTGTGACAATACTGTGATGATGCAGTGATGATGGTGTGATGATGCAGTGAGGATGCTGTGATGATGCAGTGATCATGCTGTCATGATGCTGATATAATGCTGTGATGATGCAGTGATGATGCTGTGATGACACTGTGGTGATGCAGTGATGACGCTGCGATGATGATGTTGTGATGCTGTGATGATGCAGTGATGATGCTGTGATGATTCTGTGACTATGCAGTGATGATGCTGTGATGATTCTGTGACTATGCAGTGAGTGACTATGCTGTGTTGACCATGCGATGATGCTGTGATGAGGCAGTGATGAAGCAGTTAAGATGCTGTGATGATGCTCTGATGACACTCTGATGATGCTGTGATGATGCAGTGATGATGCTGTGATGATGCTATGATGATGCAATGATGATGCTCTGATGACGCTGTGATGATGCAGTAATAAGCAGTAATGATGCTGTGATGATGCTTTGATGATGCAGTGATTATGCAGTGATGATGGTGTGATGACGGTCTAATGATGCTGTGTTGATGCAGTGATGATGCTGTGATGATGCAGTGATTATGCTGTGATGATGGTGTGATGATGCAGTGATTATGCAGTGATGATGCTCTGATGACGCTCTAATCATGCTCTGATGATGCTGTGATGATGATGTGATGATGCTTTGATGATGCAGTGATGACGCTGTGAAGACGCAGTTATGATGCTGTGATGACGCTGTGATGATGCTGTGATGATACAGTGATTATGCAGTGATGATGCTGTGATGACACTGTGATGATGTTCTGTAGATGATGTGATGATGCTGTGATGACACTGTGATGATGCAGTGTTGACCATGCGATGATGCTGTGATGACGCTGCGATGACACTGTGATGACGCTGTGATGATGCAGTGATGATGCTGTGATGACGCAGTGATGACGCTGCGATGACACTGTGATGATGCTGTGATTATGATGTGATGATGCAGTGATGACGCTGCGATGATATAATGATGATGCTGTGATGAAGCTGTGATGACACTGTGATGATGCTGTGACGATGCAGTGATGATGCAGTGATGATGGTGTGATGATGCTGTGAAGACGCTGTAATGGTTATCTGATGATGCAGTGATGATGCATTGATGATGCTGTGATGGTGGTGTGATGATGTAGTGATGGTGCAGGGATGATGCTGTGATGATGCAGTGATGATGATGTGATGATGCAGTGATGACGCTGTAATGATTATCTGATGATGCAGTGATGATGCATTGATGATGCTGTGATGGTGGTGTGATGATGTAGTGATGGTGCAGGGATGATGCTGTCATGATGCTGTGATGACTCTGTGGTGATGCTGTAATGATGCTGTGATGATGCAGTGATGATGCTGTGATGACATCGTGATGATGTTGTAATGATACTGCGATGATGCAGTGATGATACTGCGATGATGCAGTGATGATACTGTGATGATGCAGTGATGACGCTGTGTTGATGTAGTGATGACGCTGCGATGATGATGTTGTGATGCTGTGATGATGCAGTGGTGATGGTGTGATGATGCTCTGATGATGCAGTGATGATGCAGTGATGACACTGTGATGACGCTGTGACGATGCAGTAATGATGGTGTGATGATGCTGTGAAGACGCTATAATGATTTCTGATGATGCAGTGATGATGCATTGATGATGCTGTGATGATGGTGTGATGATGTTGTGATGATGTAGTGATGGTGCAGGGATGATGGTGTGATGATGCTGTGAAGACGCTCTGATGATGCTGTGATGACACAGTGATTATGCAGTGATGACGCTGTAATGATTATCTGATGATGCACTGATGATGCTGCGATGGTGGTGTGATGATGTTGTGATGATGTAGTGATGGTGCAGGGATGATGCTGTGATGACTCTGTGGTGATGCTGTAATGATTCTGTGATGATGCAGTGATGATGCTGTGATGACACTGTGATGATGTTGTGATGATACTGCAATGATGCAGTGATGATACTGTGATGATGCAGTGATGACGCTGTGTTGATGTAGTGATGACGCTGCGATGATTATGTTGTGATGCTGTGATGATGCAGTGGTGATGGTGTGATGACGCTCTGATGATGCAGTGATGATGCTGTTATGACACTGTGATGATGCAGTGATTATTCAGTGATGATGCTGTGATGATGCTTTGATGACGCTGTGATGATGCTGTGATCATGCTGTGATGATGCTGTGATGATGCTGATATAATGCTGTGATGATGCAGTGATTATGCAGTGATGATGCTGTGATGACACTGTGGTGATTTTGTGATGATGCAGTGATGATGGTGTGATGATGCTGTGATGACACTCTGATGATGCTGTGATGACGCTGCGATGATGATGTTGTGATGCTGTGATGATGCTATGATTATGTTGCGATGACTCTGTGATGATGCAGTGATGATGTTGTGATGATGCAGTGATGGTGTGATGATGCTCTGATGATGCAGTGATTATGCAGTGATGATGCTGTGATGACACTGTGATGATGCTGTGACGATGCAGTGATGATGGTGTGATGATGCTGTGATGACACTCTGATGATGCTGTGATGACGCTGCGATGATGATGTTGTGATGCTGTGATGATGCTATGATTATGTTGCGATGACTCTGTGATGATGCAGTGATGATGCTGTGATGACACTGTGATGATGTTGTGATGATACTGCAATGATGCAGTGATGATACTGTGATGATGCAGTGATGACGCTGTGTTGATGTAGTGATGACGCTGCGATGATTATGTTGTGATGCTGTGATGATGCAGTGGTGATGGTGTGATGACGCTCTGATGATGCAGTGATGATGCTGTTATGACACTGTGATGATGCAGTGATTATTCAGTGATGATGCTGTGATGATGCTTTGATGACGCTGTGATGATGCTGTGATCATGCTGTGATGATGCTGTGATGATGCTGATATAATGCTGTGATGATGCAGTGATTATGCAGTGATGATGCTGTGATGACACTGTGGTGATTTTGTGATGATGCAGTGATGATGGTGTGATGATGCTGTGATGACACTCTGATGATGCTGTGATGACGCTGCGATGATGATGTTGTGATGCTGTGATGATGCTATGATTATGTTGCGATGACTCTGTGATGATGCAGTGATGATGTTGTGATGATGCAGTGATGGTGTGATGATGCTCTGATGATGCAGTGATTATGCAGTGATGATGCTGTGATGACACTGTGATGATGCTGTGACGATGCAGTGATGATGGTGTGATGATGCTGTGAAGACGCTCTGATGATGCTGTGATGACGCAGTGATGATGATGTGATGATACAGTGATGACGCTGTGATGATTGTCTGATGATGCAGTGATGATGCACTGATGATGCTGTGATGATGTTGTGATGATGTAGTGATGGTGCAGGGATGATGCTGTCATGAGGCTGTGATGACTCTGTGGTGATGCTGTAATGATGCTGCGATGATGCAGTGATGACTCTGTGGTGATGCTGTAATGATGCTGCGATGATGCAGTGATGATACTGTGATGATGCAGTGATGATACTGTGATGATGCAGTGATGATGCAGTGATCATGCTGTGATGACGCTATGATGATGCTGTGATTACACTCTGATGATGCACTGATGATGCTGTGACTATGCAGTGATGATGCTGTGATGATGCAGTGTTGACCATGCGATGATGCTGTGATGAGGCAGTGATGAAGCAGTTAAGATGCTGTGATGATGCTCTGATGACACTCTGATAATGCAATGATGATGCTCTGATGATGCTTTGATGATGCAGTAATAAGCAGTAATGATGCTGTGATGATGCTGTGATGATGTTTTTATGATGCAGTGATTATGCAGTGATGATGGTGTGATGACGGTCTAATGATGCTGTGATGATGCAGTGATGATGCTGTGATGATGCTGTGATGATGGTGTGATGATGCAGTGATTATGCAGTGATGATGCTCTGATGATGCTCTAATCATGCTCTGATGATGCTGTGATGATGATGTGATGATCCTTTGATGATGCAGGGATGATGCAGTGATGACGCTGGGAAGACGCAGTTATGATGCTGTGATGACGCTGTGATGATACAGTGATTATGCAGTGATGATGCTGTGATGACACTGTGATTATGTTGTGTAGATGCTGTGATGACA
Source organism: Somateria mollissima (assembly GCA_951411735.1). Classification (NCBI taxonomy): domain Eukaryota; kingdom Metazoa; phylum Chordata; class Aves; order Anseriformes; family Anatidae; genus Somateria; species Somateria mollissima. The sequence goes on along the minus strand of CATOCB010000113.1, from coordinate 127,111 downwards.
CTGTGATGATGCTTTGATGATGCAGTGTTGACCATGCGATGATGCAGTGATGACGCAGTGATGACGCTGCGATGACACTGTGATGACGCTATGATGATGCAGTGATGCTGTGATGATGCAGTGATGATGCTGTGATGACACTGTGATGATGCTGTGATGATGCACTGATGATGCTGTGACGGTGGTGTGATGATGTTGTTATGATGTAGTGATGGTGCAGGGATTATGCTGTGATGGTTCTCTGATGACTCTGTGGTGATGCTGTAATGATGCTGTGATGATGTTATGATGATGCAATGATGATGCTCTGATGACGCTGTGATGATGCAGTAATAAGCAGTAATGATGCTGTGATGATGCTGTGATGACGCTGTGATGATGCTGTGACTATGCAGTGATGACGCTGTGACGATGCAGTGATGATGCAGTGATGATGATGTGATGATGCAGTGATGACGCTGTAATGATTATCTGATGATGCAGTGATGATGCATTGATGATGCTGTGATGGTGGTGTGATGATGTAGTGATGGTGCAGGGATGATGCTGTGATGATACTGTGATGACGCAGTGATGATGATGTGATGATGCAGTGATGACGCTGTAATGATTATCTGATGATGCAGTGATGATGCATTGATGATGCTGTGATGGTGGTGTGATGATGTTGTGATGATGTAGTGATGGTGCAGGGATGATGCTGTGATGATGCTGTGATGACTCTGTGGTGATGCTGTAATGATTCTGTGATGATGCAGTGATGATGCAGTGATGACACTGTGATGATGTTGTGATGATACTGCGATGATGCAGTGATGATACTGCGATGATGCAGTGATGACGCTATGTTGATGTAGTGATGACGCTGCGATGATGATGTTGTGATGCTGTGATGATGCAGTGGTCATGGGGTGATGATGCAGTGATGATGCTCTGATGACGCTGTGACGATGCAGTGATGATGCAGTGATGTTGCTGTGAAGACGCTGTAATGATTATCTGATGATGCAGTGATGATGCACTGATGATGCTGTGATGGTGGTGTGATGATGTTGTGATGATGTAGTGATGGTGCAGGGATGATGGTGTGATGATGCTATGAAGACGCTCTGATGATGACACAGTGATGATGCAGTGAACACGCTGTGTTGATGCAGTGATTATGCTGTGATGATGGTGTGATGATGCAGTGATTATGCAGTGATGATGCTCTGATGATGCTCTAATCATGCTCTGATGATGCTGTGATGATGCTGTGATGATGCTTTGATGATGCAGGGATGATGCAGTGATGACGCTGTGAAGACGCAGTTATGATGCTGTGATGACGCTGTGATGATACAGTGATTATGCAGTGATGATGCTGTGATGACACTGTGATGATGTTGTGTAGATGATGTAGTGATGATGCTGTGATGATGCAGCGATGATGCAGTGATAATGATGTGATGATGCAGTGGTTATACAGTGATGATGCTGTGATGACACTGTGATGATGCTGTGATGATGCAGCGATGGTGCAGTGATAATGCTGTGATGATGCAGTGATTATACAGTGATGATGCTGTGATGACACTGTGATGATGCTGTGATGATGCAGTGATGATACTGTGATGATGCAGTAATGATGACGCTCTGATAATTCTGGCATGATGCAGTGATAATGATGTGATGATGCAGTGATGATGCTGTGATGACTGTGATGATGCTGTAATGATGCTGTTATGATGCAGTGATTTTACAGTGATGATGCTGTTATGACACTGTGATGATGTTGTGTAGACGATGTGATGATGGTTGGATGATGCTGTGATGACGCTTTGATGATGCAGTGATGATGCTCAGATGATGCTGTGATGATGCTGTGACTATGCAGTGATGATGATGTGATGATGCAGTGATTATGCAGTGATGATGATGTGATGATGTTGTGATGACACTGTGATGATGTTGTGTAGATGATGTGATGATGCTGTGATGATGCAGTGATGACGCTTTGATGATGCAGTGATGATGCTGTGATGACGCTGTGATGACACTGTGATGATGCAGCGATGATGCTGTTATGACACTGTGATGATGTTGTGTAGACGATGTGATGATGCTGTGATGATGCTGCAATGATGCTTTGATGACACTTTGATGATGCAGTGATGATGCTCTGATGACGCTGTGATGATGCTGTGACTATGCAGTGATGATGCAGTGATGATGCTGTGATTATGATGTGATGATGCAGTGATGACGCCGTGATGATGTAGTGATGATGCAGCGATGATACTGTGATGATGCAGTAATGATGCACTGATGACGCTTTGTTGATGCTTTGTTGACGGTGCGATGATGATGTTGTGATGGTGTGATGATGCTATGATTATGTTGCGATGACTCTGTGATGATGCAGTGATGATGCAGTGATGATGCAGTGATGATGCAGTGATGATCCATTGATGATGCAGTGATGATGCAGTGATGATGGTGTGATGATGCTGTGAATATGCTCTGATGATGCTGTGATGACGCAGTGATGATGATGTGATGATGCAGTGATGACGCTGTAATGATTATCTGATGATGCAGTGATGATGCATTGATGATGCTGCGATGGTGGTGTGATGATGTTGTGATGATGTAGTGATGGTGCAGGGATGATGCTGTGATGATGCTGTGATGACTCTGTTATGATGCTGTAATGATTCTGTAATGATGCTGTGATGATGTTGTGATGATACTGCGATGATGCAGTGATGATACTGTGATGATGCAGTGATGACGCTGTGTTGATGTAGTGATGACGCTACGATGATGATGTTGTGATGCTGTGATGATGCAGTGGTGATGGTGTGATGATGCTCTGATGATGCAGTGATGATGCAGTGATGATGCTGTTATGACACTGTGATGATGTTGTGATGATGCAGTGATGATGCTGTGATGATGCTGTGAAGACGCTCTGATGATGCTGTGATGATGCAGTGATGACGCTGTGATGATATTATGTAGTTGATGTGATGATGCAGTGATGATGCAGAGATGATGCAGTGATGATGCTGTGATGATGGTGTGATGATGCAGTGATTATTCAGTGATGATGCTGTGATTATGCTTTGATGACGCTGTGATGATGCTGTGATAATACTGTGATGATGCAGTGAGGATGGTGTGATGATGCAGTGATCATGCTGTGATGATGCTGTGATGATGCTGATATAATGCTGTGATGATGCTGTGATGACACTGTGGTGATGCAGTGATGATACTGTGATGATGCAGTGATGACGCTGTGTTGATGTAGTGATGACGCTGCGATGATGCAGTGATGATGCAGTGGTGATGGTGTGATGATGCTCTGATGATGCAGTGATGATGCAGTGATGATGCTGTGATGATGCTGTGATGACGCTCTAATCATGCTCTGATGATGCTGTGATGATGCTGTGATGATGATGTGATGATGCGTTGATGATGCAGGGATGATGCAGTGATGACGCTGTGAAGACGCAGTTATGATGCTGTGATGACGCTGTGATGATACAGTGATTATGCAGTGATGATGCTGTTATGACACTGTGATGATGTTGTGTAGATGATGTGATGATGCTATGATGACACTGTGATGATGCTGTGATGATGCAGTGTTGACCATGCGATGATGTTGTGATGACGCAGTGATGACGCTGCGATGACACTGTGATGACGCTGTGATGATGCAGTGATGCTGTGATGATGCAGTGATGATGCTGTGATGACGCTGTGATGACACTGTGATGATGCTGTTATGATGCAGTGATGATGGAGTGATTATGCAGTGATGATGCTGTGATGACGCTGTGATGATGCTGTGATTATGCAGTGATGATGCAGTGATGACGCCGTGATGATGTAGTGATGATGCTGTGATGATGCAGCGATGATGCAGTGATAATGCTGTGATGATGCAGTGATTATACAGTGATGATGCTGTGATGACACTGTGATGAGTCTGTGACGATGCAGTGATGATGCAGTGATGATGGTGTGATGATGCTGTGAAGACGCTGTAATGATTATCTGATGATGTAGTGATGATGCATTGATGATGCTGTGATGGTGGTGTGATGATGTTGTGATGATGTAGTGATGACGCTGCGATGATGATGTTGTGATGCTGTGATGATGCAGTGGTGATGGTGTGATGATGCTCTGAAGATGCAGTGATGATGCAGTGATGATGCTGTTATGACACTGTGATGATGTTGTGATGATGCTGTGAAGACGTTCTGATGATGCTGTGATGATGCTGTAATGATGCAGTGATGACGCTATGATGATATTGTGTAGTTGATGTGATGATGCAGTGATGATGCAGAGATGATGCAGTGATGATGCTGTGATGATGCAGTGATTATTCAGTGATGATGCTTTGATGACGCTGTGATGATGCTGTGATAATACTGTGATGATGCAGTGATGATGGTGTGATGATGCAGTGATCATGCTGTGATGATGCTGTGTTGATGCAGTGATGACGCTGCGATGATGATGTTGTGATGCTGTGATGATGCTATGATTATGTTGCGATGACTGTGTGATGATGCTGTGATGATGCACTGATGGTGTGATGATGCTCTGATGATGCAGTAATTATGCAGTGATGATGCTGTGATGACATTGTGATGATGCTGTGAAGATGCAGTGATGATGCAGTGATGATGGTGTGATGATGCTGTTAAGACGCTCTGATGATTATCTGATGATGCAGTGATGATGCACTGATGATGCTGTGATGGTGGTGTAATGATGTAGTGATGGTGCAGGGATGATGCTGTGATGACTCTGTGGTGATGCTGTAATGATGCTGTGATGACACTGTGATTATGTTGTGATGATGCTGCGATGCTGCAGTGATGATACTGTGATGATGCAGTGATGATTCTGTGATGATGCAGTGATGATGCAGTGATCATGCTGTGATGATGCTGTGATAATACTCTGATGATGCACTGATGATGCTGTGACTATGCAGTGATGACGCTGTGATGATACAGTGATTATGCAATGATGATGCTCTGATGACACTGTGATGATGCTGTGATGATGCAGTGTTGACCATGCGATGATGCTGTGATGACGCAGTGATGACGCTGCGATGACACTGTGATGACGCTGTGATGATGCAGTGATGCTGTGATGATGCAGTGATGATGCTGTGATGACGCTGTGATGACACTGTGATGATGCTGTGATGATGCAGTGGTGATGCAGTGATTATGCAGTGATGATGCTGTGATGACACTGTGATGATGTTGTGTAGACGATGTGATGATGCTGCAATGATGCTTTGATGACGCTTTGATGATGCAGTGATGATGCTGTGATGATACTGTGATGACGCTGTGATGATGCAGTCATGATGCTGTAATTATGATGTGATGATGCAGTGATGACGCCGTGATGATGCTGTGATGATGCAGTGATAATGCTGTGATGATGCAGTGATTATACAGTGATGATGCTGTGATGACACTGTGATGATTATCTGATGATGCAGTGATGATGCTGTGATGGTGGTGTGATGATGTTGTGATGATGTAGTGATGGTGCAGGGATGATGCTGTGATGATGCTGTGATGACGCATTGATGATGATGTGATGATGCAGTGATGATGCAGTGATGACGCTATGTTGATGTAGTGATGACGCTGCAATGATGATGTTGTGATGCTGTGATGATGCAGTGGTCATGGGGTGATGATGCTATGATGATGCAGTGATGATGCTGTGATGATGCTCTGATGACGCTGTGACGATGCAGTGATGATGCAGTGATGATGCAGTGATGATGCTGTGAAGACGCTGTAATGATTATCTGATGATGCAGTGATGATGCATTGATGACGCTGTGATGGTGGTGTGATGATGTTGTGATGATGTAGTGATGGTGCAGGGATGATGGTGTGATGATGCTGTGAAGACGCTCTGATGATGCTGTGATGACTCTGTGGTGATGCTGTAATGATTCTGTGATGATGCAGTGATGATGCTGTGATGACACTGTGATGATGTTGTGATGATACTGCAATGATGCAGTGATGATACTGTGATGATGCAGTGATGACGCTGTGTTGATGTAGTGATGACGCTGTGATGATGATGTGATGCTGTGATGATGCAGTGGTGATGGTGTGATGATGCTCTGATGATGCAGTGATGATGCAGTGATGATGCTGTTATGACACTGTGATGATGTTGTGATGATGCAGTGATGATGCTGTGAAGACCTTCTGATGATGCTGTGATGATGCTGTGATGATGCAGTGATGACGCTGTGATGATATTGTGTAGTTGATGTGATGATGCAGTGATGATGCAGAGATGATGCAGTGATGATGCTGTGATGATGCAGTGATTATTCAGTGATGATGCTTTGATGACGCTGTGATGATGCTGTGATAATACTGTGATGATGCAGTGATGATGGTGTGATGATGCAGTGATGATGTAGTGATCATGCTGTGATGATTCTGTGTTGAAGCAGTGATGACGCTGCGATGATGATGTTGTGATGCTGTGATAATGCAGTGATGGTGTGATGATGCTCTGATGATGCAGTGATTATGCAGTGATGATGCTGTGATGGCATTGTGATGATGCTGTGAAGATGCAGTGATGATGCAGTGATGATGGTGTGATGATGCTGTGAAGACGCTCTGATGATTATCTGATGATGCTGTGATGATGCACTGATGATGCTGTGATGGTGGTGTGATGATGTTGTGATGATGTAGTGATGGTGCAGGGATGATGCTGTCATGATGCTGTGATGACTCTGTGGTGATGCTGTAATGATGCAGTGATGATGCAGTGATGATACTGTGATGATGCTGTTATGACACTGTGATGATGTTGTGATGATGCTGCGATGATGCAGTGATGATACTGTGATGATGCAGTGATGATGCAATGATGACTCTGTGATGATGCAGTGATGATGCAGTGATCATGCTGTGATGATGCTGTGATGATGCTGTGATGACACTCTGATGATGCACTGATGATGCTGTGACTATGCAGTGATGATGCAGTGATGATGCAGTGATGATGCAGAGATGATGCAGTGATGATGCTGTGATGATGCTGTGATGATGCAGTGATTATTCAGTGATGATGCTGTGATTATGCTTTGATGACGCTGTGATGATGCTGTGATGATACTGTGATGATGCAGTGATGATGGTGTGATGATGCAGTGAGGATGCTGTGATGATGCAGTGATCATGCTGTGATGATGCTGTGATGATGCTGATATAATGCTGTGATGATGCAGTAATTATGCAGTGATGATGCTGTGATGACACTGTGGTGATGCAGTGATGATACTGTGATGATGCAGTGATGACGCTGTGTTGATGTAGTGATGACGCTGCGATGATGATGTGATGACGCAGTGATGATGCTGTGATGATGCTCTAATGATGCTTTGATAATGCAGTGATGATGCTGTGAAGACGCTCTGATGATGCTGTGATGACGCAGTGATGATGATGTGACGATACAGTGATGACGCTGTGATGATTACCTGCTGATGCAGTGATGATGCACTGATGATGCTGTGATGGTGGTGTGATGATGTTGTGATGATGTAGTGATGGTGCAGGGATGATGCTGTGATGACTCTGTGGTGATGCTGTAATGATGCTGTGATGATGCAGTGATGATACAGTGATGATGCTGTGATGACACTGTGATGATGCTGCGATGATGCAGTGATGATACTGTGATGATGCAGTGATGACGCTGTGTTGATGTAGTGATGACGCTGCGATGATGATGTTGTGATGCTGTGATGATGCAGTGGTGATGGTGTGATGATGCTCTGATGATGCAGTGATTATGCAGTGATGATTCTGTGATGACTCAGTGATGATGCAGTGATCTTGCTGTGATGATGCTGTGATGATGCAGTGATTATACAGTGATGATGCTGTGATGACACTGTGATGATTATCTGATGATGCAGTGATGATGCATTGATGATGCTGTGATGGTGGTGTGATGATGTTGTGATGATGTAGTGATGGTGCAGGGATGATGCTGTGATGATGCTGTGATGACGCATTGATGATGATGTGATGATGCAGTGATGATGCAGTGATGACGCTATGTTGATGTAGTGATGACGCTGCAATGATGATGTTGTGATGCTGTGATGATGCAGTGGTCATGGGGTGATGATGCTATGATGATGCAGTGATGATGCTGTGATGATGCTCTGATGACGCTGTGACGATGCAGTGATGATGCAGTGATGATGCAGTGATGATGCTGTGAAGACGCTGTAATGATTATCTGATGATGCAGTGATGATGCATTGATGACGCTGTGATGGTGGTGTGATGATGTTGTGATGATGTAGTGATGGTGCAGGGATGATGGTGTGATGATGCTGTGAAGACGCTCTGATGATGCTGTGATGACTCTGTGGTGATGCTGTAATGATTCTGTGATGATGCAGTGATGATGCTGTGATGACACTGTGATGATGTTGTGATGATACTGCAATGATGCAGTGATGATACTGTGATGATGCAGTGATGACGCTGTGTTGATGTAGTGATGACGCTGTGATGATGATGTGATGCTGTGATGATGCAGTGGTGATGGTGTGATGATGCTCTGATGATGCAGTGATGATGCAGTGATGATGCTGTTATGACACTGTGATGATGTTGTGATGATGCAGTGATGATGCTGTGAAGACCTTCTGATGATGCTGTGATGATGCTGTGATGATGCAGTGATGACGCTGTGATGATATTGTGTAGTTGATGTGATGATGCAGTGATGATGCAGAGATGATGCAGTGATGATGCTGTGATTATGCAGTGATTATTCAGTGATGATGCTTTGATGACGCTGTGATGATGCTGTGATAATACTGTGATGATGCAGTGATGATGGTGTGATGATGCAGTGATGATGTAGTGATCATGCTGTGATGATTCTGTGTTGAAGCAGTGATGACGCTGCGATGATGATGTTGTGATGCTGTGATAATGCAGTGATGGTGTGATGATGCTCTGATGATGCAGTGATTATGCAGTGATGATGCTGTGATGGCATTGTGATGATGCTGTGAAGATGCAGTGATGATGCAGTGATGATGGTGTGATGATGCTGTGAAGACGCTCTGATGATTATCTGATGATGCTGTGATGATGCACTGATGATGCTGTGATGGTGGTGTGATGATGTTGTGATGATGTAGTGATGGTGCAGGGATGATGCTGTCATGATGCTGTGATGACTCTGTGGTGATGCTGTAATGATGCAGTGATGATGCAGTGATGATACTGTGATGATGCTGTTATGACACTGTGATGATGTTGTGATGATGCTGCGATGATGCAGTGATGATACTGTGATGATGCAGTGATGATGCAATGATGACTCTGTGATGATGCAGTGATGATGCAGTGATCATGCTGTGATGATGCTGTGATGATGCTGTGATGACACTCTGATGATGCACTGATGATGCTGTGACTATGCAGTGATGATGCAGTGATGATGCAGTGATGATGCAGAGATGATGCAGTGATGATGCTGTGATGATGCTGTGATGATGCAGTGATTATTCAGTGATGATGCTGTGATTATGCTTTGATGACGCTGTGATGATGCTGTGATGATACTGTGATGATGCAGTGATGATGGTGTGATGATGCAGTGAGGATGCTGTGATGATGCAGTGATCATGCTGTGATGATGCTGTGATGATGCTGATATAATGCTGTGATGATGCAGTAATTATGCAGTGATGATGCTGTGATGACACTGTGGTGATGCAGTGATGATACTGTGATGATGCAGTGATGACGCTGTGTTGATGTAGTGATGACGCTGCGATGATGATGTGATGACGCAGTGATGATGCTGTGATGATGCTCTAATGATGCTTTGATAATGCAGTGATGATGCTGTGAAGACGCTCTGATGATGCTGTGATGACGCAGTGATGATGATGTGACGATACAGTGATGACGCTGTGATGATTACCTGCTGATGCAGTGATGATGCACTGATGATGCTGTGATGGTGGTGTGATGATGTTGTGATGATGTAGTGATGGTGCAGGGATGATGCTGTGATGACTCTGTGGTGATGCTGTAATGATGCTGTGATGATGCAGTGATGATACAGTGATGATGCTGTGATGACACTGTGATGATGCTGCGATGATGCAGTGATGATACTGTGATGATGCAGTGATGACGCTGTGTTGATGTAGTGATGACGCTGCGATGATGATGTTGTGATGCTGTGATGATGCAGTGGTGATGGTGTGATGATGCTCTGATGATGCAGTGATTATGCAGTGATGATTCTGTGATGACTCAGTGATGATGCAGTGATCTTGCTGTGATGATGCTGTGATGATGCAGTGATTATACAGTGATGATGCTGTGATGACACTGTGATGATTATCTGATGATGCAGTGATGATGCATTGATGATGCTGTGATGGTGGTGTGATGATGTTGTGATGATGTAGTGATGGTGCAGGGATGATGCTGTGATGACGCAGTGATGATGATGTGATGATGCAGTGATGATGCAGTGATGACGCTATGTTGATGTAGTGATGACGCTGCAATGATGATGTTGTGATGCTGTGATGATGCAGTGGTCATGGGGTGATGATGCTATGATGATGCAGTGATGATGCTGTGATGATGCTCTGATGACGCTGTGACGATGCAGTGATGATGCAGTGATGATGCAGTGATGATGCTGTGAAGACGCTGTAATGATTATCTGATGATGCAGTGATGATGCATTGATGACGCTGTGATGGTGGTGTGATGATGTTGTGATGATGTAGTGATGGTGCAGGGATGATGGTGTGATGATGCTGTGAAGACGCTCTGATGATGCTGTGATGACTCTGTGGTGATGCTGTAATGATTCTGTGATGATGCAGTGATGATGCTGTGATGACACTGTGATGATGTTGTGATGATACTGCAATGATGCAGTGATGATACTGTGATGATGCAGTGATGACGCTGTGTTGATGTAGTGATGACGCTGTGATGATGATGTGATGCTGTGATGATGCAGTGGTGATGGTGTGATGATGCTCTGATGATGCAGTGATGATGCAGTGATGATGCTGTTATGACACTGTGATGATGTTGTGATGATGCAGTGATGATGCTGTGAAGACCTTCTGATGATGCTGTGATGATGCTGTGATGATGCAGTGATGACGCTGTGATGATATTGTGTAGTTGATGTGATGATGCAGTGATGATGCAGAGATGATGCAGTGATGATGCTGTGATGATGCAGTGATTATTCAGTGATGATGCTTTGATGACGCTGTGATGATGCTGTGATAATACTGTGATGATGCAGTGATGATGGTGTGATGATGCAGTGATGATGTAGTGATCATGCTGTGATGATTCTGTGTTGAAGCAGTGATGACGCTGCGATGATGATGTTGTGATGCTGTGATAATGCAGTGATGGTGTGATGATGCTCTGATGATGCAGTGATTATGCAGTGATGATGCTGTGATGGCATTGTGATGATGCTGTGAAGATGCAGTGATGATGCAGTGATGATGGTGTGATGATGCTGTGAAGACGCTCTGATGATTATCTGATGATGCTGTGATGATGCACTGATGATGCTGTGATGGTGGTGTGATGATGTTGTGATGATGTAGTGATGGTGCAGGGATGATGCTGTCATGATGCTGTGATGACTCTGTGGTGATGCTGTAATGATGCAGTGATGATGCAGTGATGATACTGTGATGATGCTGTTATGACACTGTGATGATGTTGTGATGATGCTGCGATGATGCAGTGATGATACTGTGATGATGCAGTGATGATGCAATGATGACTCTGTGATGATGCAGTGATGATGCAGTGATCATGCTGTGATGATGCTGTGATGATGCTGTGATGACACTCTGATGATGCACTGATGATGCTGTGACTATGCAGTGATGATGCAGTGATGATGCAGTGATGATGCAGAGATGATGCAGTGATGATGCTGTGATGATGCTGTGATGATGCAGTGATGATACTGTGATGATGCAGTGATGATGGTGTGATGATGCAGTGAGGATGCTGTGATGATGCAGTGATCATGCTGTGATGATGCTGTGATGATGCTGATATAATGCTGTGATGATGCAGTAATTATGCAGTGATGATGCTGTGATGACACTGTGGTGATGCAGTGATGATACTGTGATGATGCAGTGATGACGCTGTGTTGATGTAGTGATGACGCTGCGATGATGATGTGATGACGCAGTGATGATGCTGTGATGATGCTCTAATGATGCTTTGATAATGCAGTGATGATGCTGTGAAGACGCTCTGATGATGCTGTGATGACGCAGTGATGATGATGTGACGATACAGTGATGACGCTGTGATGATTACCTGCTGATGCAGTGATGATGCACTGATGATGCTGTGATGGTGGTGTGATGATGTTGTGATGATGTAGTGATGGTGCAGGGATGATGCTGTGATGACTCTGTGGTGATGCTGTAATGATGCTGTGATGATGCAGTGATGATGCTCTGATGACACTCTGATGATGCTGCGATGATGCTGTGATGATGCAGTGATGATGCTATGATGATGCAATGATGATGCTCTGATGACGCTGTGATGATGCAGTAATAAGCAGTGATGATGCTGTGATGATGCTTTGATGATGCAGTGATGATGCTGTGTTGATGCAGTGATTATGCATTGATTATGCTGTGATGATGGTGTGACGATGCACTGATGATGCTGTGACTATGCAGTGATGATGCAGTGTTGACCATGCGATGATGCTGTGATGAGGCAGTGATGAAGAAGTTAAGATGCTGTGATGATGCTCTGATGACACTCTAATCATGCTCTGATGATGCAGTGATGACGCTGTGAAGACGCAGTGATGATGCAGTGATGACGCTGTGATGATACAGTGATTATGCAATGATGATGCTGTGATGACACTGTGATGATGTTGTGTAGATGATGTGATGATGCTGTGATGACACTGTGATGATGCTGTGATGATGCAGTGTTGACCATGCGATGATGCTGTGATGACGCAGTGATGACGCTGCGATGACACTGTGATGACGCTGTGATGGTGCAGTGATGCTGTGATGATGCTGTGATGATGCAGTGATGATGCTGTGATGATGGAGTGATTATGCCGTGATGATGCTGTTATGACACTGTGATGATGTTGTGTAGACGATGTGATGATGCTGCAATGATGTTTTGATGACGCTTTGATGATGCAGTGATGATGCTGTGATGACGCTGTGATGATGCTGTGACTATGCAGTGATGATGCTGTGATGATGCAGTGATGATGCTGTGATTATGATGTGATGATGCAGTGATGACGCCGTGATGATGTAGTGATGATGCAGCGATGATACTGTGATGATGCAGTAATGATGCACTGATGACGCTTTGTTGATGCTTTGTTGACGGTGCGATGATGATGTTGTGATGGTGTGATGATGCTATGATTATGTTGCGATGACTCTGTGATGATGCAGTGATGATGCTGTGATCATGCTGTGATGATGCTGTGATGATGCAGTGATGACGCTGTGAAGATATTGTGTAGTTGATGTGATGATGCAGTGATGATGCAGAGATGATGCAGTGATGATGCTGTGATGATGCAGAGATTATTCAGTGATGATGCTTTGATGACGCTGTGATGATGCTGTGATAATATTGTGATGATGCAGTGATGATGGTGTGATGATGCAGTGATGATGCAGTGATCATGCTGTGATGATGCTGTGTTGATGCAGTGATGACGCTGCGATGATGATGTTGTGATGCTGTGATAATGCAGTGATGGTGTGATGATGCTCTGATGATGCAGTGATTATGCAGTGATGATGCTGTGATGGCATTGTGATGATGCTGTGAAGATGCAGTGATGATGCAGTGATGATGGTGTGATGATGCTGTGAAGACGCTCTGATGATTATCTGATGATGCTGAGATGATGCACTGATGATGCTGTGATGGTGGTGTGATGATGTTGTGATGATGTAGTGATGGTGCAGGGATGATGCTGTGATGATGCTGTGATGACTCTGTGGTGATGCTGTAATGATGCAGTGATGATGCAGTGATGATACTGTGATGATGCTGTTATGACACTGTGATGATGTTGTGATGATGCTGCGATGATGCAGTGATGATACTGTGATGATGCAGTGATGATGCAATGATGACTCTGTGATAATGCAGTGATGATGCAGTGATCATGCTGTGATGATGCTGTGATGACACTGATGATGCACTGATGATGCTGTGACTATGCAGTGATGATGCAGTGATGATGCAGTGATGATGCAGAGATGATGCAGTGATGATGCTGTGATGATGCTGTGATGATGCAGTGATTATTCAGTGATGATGCTGTGATTATGCTTTTATGACGCTGTGATGATGCTGTGATAATACTGTGATGATGCAGTGATGATGGTGTGATGATGCAGTGATGACACTGTGGTGATGCTGTAATGATGCTGTGATGATGCAGTGATGATACTGTGATGATGCAGTGATGACGCTGTGTTGATGTAGTGATGACGCTGCGATGATGATGTTGTGATGCTGTGATGATGCAGTGGTGATGGTGTGATGATGCTCTGATGATGCAGTGATTATGCAGTGATGATTCTGTGATGACTCTGTGATGATGCAGTGATGATGCAGTGATCTTTCTGTGATGATGCTGTGATGATGCACTGATGATGCTGTGACTATGCAGTGATGATGCTGTGATGATGCAGTGTTGACCATGCGATGATGCTGTGATGAGGCAGTGATGAAGCAGTTAAGATGCTGTGATGATGCTCTGATGACACTCTGATGATGCTGCGATGATGCTGTGATGATGCAGTGATGATGCTATGATGATGCAATGATGATGCTCTGATGACGCTGTGATGATGCAGTAATAAACAGTAATGATGCTGTGATGATGCTTTGATGATGCAGTGATTTTGCAGTGATGATGCTGTGATGACGGTCTAATAATGCTGTGATGATGCAGTGATGATGCTGTGTTGATGTAGTGATGACGCTGCGATGATGATGTTGTGATGCTGTGATGATGCAGTGGTCATGGGGTGATGATTCTATGATGATGCAGTGATGATGCTCTGATGACGCTGTGACGATGCAGTGATGATGCAGTGATGATGCTTATATGATGCTGTGAAGACGCTGTAATGATTGTCTGATGATGCAGTGATGATGCATTGATGATGCTGTGATGGTGGTGTGATGATGTTGTGATGATGTAGTGATGGTGCAGGGATGATGGTGTGATGATGCTGTGAAGACGCTCTGATGATGCTGTGATCACACAGTGATGATGCAGTGAACACGCTGTGTTGATGCAGTGATTATGCTGTGATGATGATGTGATGATGCAGTGATTATGCAGTGATGATGCAGTGATGACGCTGTGAAGACGCAGTTATGATGCTGTGATGACGCTGTGATGATACAGTGATTATGCAGTGATGATGCTGTGATGACACTGTGATGATGTTGTGTAGATGATGTGATGATGCTGTGATGATGCTGTGATGAGGCAGTGTTGACCATGCGATGATGCTGTGATGACGCAGTGATGACGCTGCGATGACACTGTGATGACGCTGTGATGCTGTGATGACACTGTGATGATGCAGTGATGATGCTGTGATGACGCTGTGATGACACTGTGATGATGCAGTGATGATGCTGTGATGATGCAGTGATTATGCAGTGATGATGCTGTTATGACACTGTGATGATGTTGTGTAGATGATGTGATGATGCTGTGATGACACTGTGATGATGCTGTGATGATGCAGTGTTGACCATGCGATGACACTGTGATGATGCAGTGATGCTGTGATGATGCAGTGATGATGAAGTGATGATGCAGTGATTTTGCTGTGATGACACTGTGATGATGCAGTGATGATGCAGTGATTATGCAGTGATGATGCTGTTATGACACTGTGATGATGTTGTGTAGACGATGTGATGATGCTGCAATGATGCTTTGATGACGCTTTGATGATGCAGTGATGATGCTGTGACTATGCAGTGATGACGCTGTGATGATGCAGTGATGATGCAGTGATCATGCTGTGATGACACTCTGATGATTCACTGATGATGCTGTGACTATGCAGTGATGATGCTGTGATGATGCAGTGTTGACCATGCGATGATGCTGTGATGAGGCAGTGATGAAGCAGTTAAGATGCTGTGATGATGCTCTGATGACACTCTGATGATGCAGTGATGATACTGCGATGATGCAGTGATGATACTGTGATGATGCAGTGATGACGCTGTGTTGATGTAGTGATGACGCTGCGATGATGATGTTGTGATGCTGTGATGATGCAGTGGTGATGGTGTGATGATGCTCTGATGATGCAGTGATGATGCAGTGATGTTGCTGTGATGACACTGTGACGATGCATTAATGATGCTGTGAAGACGCTGTAATGATTATCTGATGATACAGTGATGATGCATTGATGATGCTGTGATGGCGGTGTGATGATGTTGTGATGATGTAGTGATGGTGCAGGGATGATGGTGTGATGATGCTGTGAAGACGCTCTGATGATGCTGTGATGACTCTGTGGTGATGCTGTAATGATTCTGTGATGATGCAGTGATGATGCTGTGATGATGCTCTGATGACGCTCTAATCATGCTCTGATGATGCTGTGATGATGCTGTGATGATGATGTGATGATGCTTTGATGATGCAGTGATGACGCTGTGAAGACGCAGTTATGATGCTGTGATGACGCTGTGATGATGCTGTGATGACGCTGTGATGACACTGTGATGGTGCAGTGATGATGCTGTGATGATGCAGTGATTATGCAGTGATGATGCTGTTATGACACTGTGATGATATTGTGTAGACGATGTGATGATGCTGCAATGATGCTTTGATGACGCTTTGATGATGCAGTGATGATGCTGTGATGACGCTGTGATGATGCTGTGACTATGCAGTGATGACGCTGTGACTATGCAGTGATGATGCAGTGATGATGATGTGATGATGCAGTGATGACGCTGTAATGATTATCTGATGATGCAGTGATGATGCATTGATGATGCTGTGATGGTGGTGTGATGATGCTGTGAAGACGCTCTGATGATGCTGGGATCATGCTGTGATGATGCTGTGATGACTCTGTGGTGATGCTGTAATGATTCTGTGATGATGCTGTGATGACACTGTGATGATGTTCTGATGATACTGCGATGATGCAGTGTTGATACTGCGACGATGCAGTGATGATTCTGTGATGATGCAGTGATGACGCTGTGTTGATGTAGTGATGATGCTGCGATGACGATTTTGTGATGGTGTGATGATGCTCTGATGATGCAGTGATGATGGTGTGATGATGCTGTGAAGACGTTGTAATGATTATCTGATGATGCAATGATGATGCATTGATGATGCTGTGATGGTGGTATGATGATGTTGTGATGATGTAGTGATGGTGCAGGGATGATGGTGTGATGATGCTGTGAAGACGCTGTGATGACACAGTGATGATGCAGTGATGACGCTGTAATGATTATCTGATGATGCAGTGATGATGCTGCGATGGTGGTGTGATGATGTAGTGATGGTGCAGGGATGATGCTGTGATGACTCTGTGGTGATGCTGTAATGATTCTGTGATGATGCAGTGATGATGCTGTGATGACACTGTGATGATGTTGTGATGATGCAGTGATGATGCTGTGAAGACGCTGTGATGATGCTGTGATGATGCAGTGATGACGCTGTGATGATATTGTGTAGTTGATGTGATGATGCAGAGGTGATGCAGTGATGATGCTGTGATGATGCAGTGATTATTCAGTGATGATGCTGTGATGATGCTTTGATGACGCTGTGATGATGTTGTGATAATACTGTGATGGTGCAGTGATGATGGTGTGATGATGCAGTGATGATGCAGTGATCATGCTGTGATGATGCTGTGATGATGCTGATATAATGCTGTGATGATGCAGTGATTATGCAGTGATGATGCTGTGATGACACTGTGGTGATTTTGTGATGATGCAGTGATGATGGTGTGATGATGCTGTGATGACGCTGTGTTGATGCAGTGATGACGCTGCGATGATGATGTTGTGATGCTGTGATGATGCTATGGTTATGTTGCGATGACTCTGTGATGATGCAGTGATGATGCTGTAATGATGCAGTTATGGTGTGATGATGCTCTGATGATGCAGTGATTATGCAGTGATGATGCTGTGATGACACTGTGATGATTCTGTGACGATGCAGTGATGATGCACTGATGATGGTGTGATGATGCTGTGACTATGCAGTGATGACGCTGTGACTATGCAGTGATGATGCAGTGATGATGATGTGATGATACAGTGATGACGCTGTGATGATTATCTGATGATGCAGTGATGATGCACTGATGATGCTGTGATGGTGGTGTGATGATGTTATGATGATGTAGTGATAGTGCAGGGATGATGCTGTGATGATGCTGTGATGACTCTGTGGTGATGCTGTAATGATGCTGTGATGATGCTGTGATGACACTGCGATGATGATGTTGTGATGATGCTGCGATGATGCTGTGATGATGCTGTGAAGATGCTGTGATGATGCAGTAATAAGCAGTAATGATGCTGTGATGATGCTTTGATGATGCAGTGATTATGCACTGATGATGGTGTGATGACGGTCTAATGATGCTGTGATGATGCAGTGATGATGCTGTGTTGATGCAGTGATGATGCTGTGATGATGGTGTGATGATGCAGTGATTATGCAGTGATGATGCTCTGATGATGCTCTAATCATGCTCTGATGATGCTGTGATGATGCTTTGATGATGCAGCGATGATGCAGTGATGACGCTGTGAAGATGCAATTATGATGCTCTGATGATGCAGTGATGATGATGTGATGACACTGTGATGATGCTGTGATGATTTAGTGATGATGCTGTGATGATGCTGTGATGATGCTGTGATGATGCTGTGAAGACGCTCTGATAATTCTGGCATGATGCAGTGATAATGATGTGATGATGCAGTGATGACGCTGTGATGATTATCTGATGATGAATTGATGATGCATTGATGATGCTGTGATGGTGGTGTGATGATATTGTGATGATGTAGTGATTATACAGTGATGATGCTGTGATGACTCTGTGACGATGCTGTAATGATGCTGTTATGATGCAGTGATTTTACAGTGATGATGCTGTTATGAAACTGTGATGATGTTGTGTAGACGATGTGATGATGCTTGGATGATGCTGTGATGATGCTTTGATGACGCTGTGATGATGCTGTGACAATACTGTGATGATGCAGTGATGATGGTGTGATGATGCAGTGAGGATGCTGTGATGACACTGTGGTGATGCAGTGATGACGCTGCGATGATGATGTCGTGATGCTGTGATGATGCAGTGATGATGCTGTGATGATTCTGTGACTATGCAGTGAGTGACTCTGCTGTGTTGACCATGCGATGATGCTGTGATGAGGCAGTGATGAAGCAGTTAAGATGCTGTGATGATGCTCTGATGACACTCTGATGATGCTGTGATGATGCAGTGATGATGCTGTGATGATGCTATGATGATGCAATGATGATGCTCTGATGACGCTGTGATGATGCAGTAATAAGCAGTAATGATGCTGTGATGATGCTTTGATGATGCAGTGATTATGCAGTGATGATGGTGTGATGACGGTCTAATGATGCTGTGTTGATGCAGTGATGATGCTGTGATGATGCAGTGATTATGCTGTGATGATGGTGTGATGATGCAGTGATTATGCAGTGATGATGCTCTGATGACGCTCTAATCATGCTCTGATGATGCTGTGATGATGATGTGATGATGCTTTGATGATGCAGTGATGACGCTGTGAAGACGCAGTTATGATGCTGTGATGACGCTGTGATGATGCTGTGATGATACAGTGATTATGCAGTGATGATGCTGTGATGACACTGTGATGATGTTCTGTAGATGATGTGATGATGCTGTGATGACACTGTGATGATGTTTTGATGATGCAGTGTTGACCATGCGATGATGCTGTGATGACGCTGCGATGACACTGTGATGACGCTGTGATGATGCAGTGATGATGCTGTGATGACGCTGCGATGACACTGTGATGATGCTGTGATTATGATGTGATGATGCAGTGATGACGCTGCGATGATATAATGATGATGCTGTGATGAAGCTGTGATGACACTGTGATGATGCTGTGACGATGCAGTGATGATGCAGTGATGATGGTGTGATGATGCTGTGAAGACGCTGTAATGGTTATCTGATGATGCAGTGATGATGCATTGATGATGCTGTGATGGTGGTGTGATGATGTAGTGATGGTGCAGGGATGATGCTGTGATGATGCAGTGATGATGATGTGATGATGCAGTGATGACGCTGTAATGATTATCTGATGATGCAGTGATGATGCATTGATGATGCTGTGATGGTGGTGTGATGATGTAGTGATGGTGCAGGGATGATGCTGTGATGATGCTGTGATGACTCTGTGGTGATGCTGTAATGATGCTGTGATGATGCAGTGATGATGCTGTGATGACATCGTGATGATGTTGTAATGATACTGCGATGATGCAGTGATGATACTGCGATGATGCAGTGATGATACTGTGATGATGCAGTGATGACGCTGTGTTGATGTAGTGATGACGCTGCGATGATGATGTTGTGATGCTGTGATGATGCAGTGGTGATGGTGTGATGATGCTCTGATGATGCAGTGATGATGCAGTGATGACACTGTGATGACGCTGTGACGATGCAGTAATGATGGTGTGATGATGCTGTGAAGACGCTATAATGATTTCTGATGATGCAGTGATGATGCATTGATGATGCTGTGATGATGGTGTGATGATGTTGTGATGATGTAGTGATGGTGCAGGGATGATGGTGTGATGATGCTGTGAAGACGCTCTGATGATGCTGTGATGACACAGTGATTATGCAGTGATGACGCTGTAATGATTATCTGATGATGCACTGATGATGCTGCGATGGTGGTGTGATGATGTTGTGATGATGTAGTGATGGTGCAGGGATGATGCTGTGATGACTCTGTGGTGATGCTGTAATGATTCTGTGATGATGCAGTGATGATGTTGTGATGATGCAGTGATGGTGTGATGATGCTCTGATGATGCAGTGATTATGCAGTGATGATGCTGTGATGACACTGTGATGATGCTGTGACGATGCAGTGATGATGGTGTGATGATGCTGTGAAGACGCTCTGATGATGCTGTGATGACGCAGTGATGATGATGTGATGATACAGTGATGACGCTGTGATGATTGTCTGATGATGCAGTGATGATGCACTGATGATGCTGTGATGATGTTGTGATGATGTAGTGATGGTGCAGGGATGATGCTGTGATGATGCTGTGATGACTCTGTGGTGATGCTGTAATGATGCTGCGATGATGCAGTGATGATACTGTGATGATGCTGTGATGACACTGTGATGATGTTGTGATGATGCTGCGATGATGCAGTGATGATACTGTGATGATGCAGTGATGATGCAGTGATCATGCTGTGATGACGCTATGATGATGCTGTGATTACACTCTGATGATGCACTGATGATGCTGTGACTATGCAGTGATGATGTTGTGATGATGCAGTGTTGACCATGCGATGATGCTGTGATGAGGCAGTGATGAAGCAGTTAAGATGCTGTGATGATGCTCTGATGACACTCTGATAATGCAATGATGATGCTCTGATGACGCTTTGATGATGCAGTAATAAGCAGTAATGATGCTGTGATGATGCTGTGATGATGTTTTTATGATGCAGTGATTATGCAGTGATGATGGTGTGATGACGGTCTAATGATGCTGTGATGATGCAGTGATGATGCTGTGATGATGCAGTGATTATGCTGTGATGATGGTGTGATGATGCAGTGATTATGCAGTGATGATGCTCTGATGACGCTCTAATCATGCTCTGATGATGCTGTGATGATGATGTGATGATCCTTTGATGATGCAGGGATGATGCAGTGATGACGCTGGGAAGACGCAGTTATGATGCTGTGATGACGCTGTGATGATACAGTGATTATGCAGTGATGATGCTGTGATGACACTGTGATGATGTTGTGTAGATGCTGTGATGACACTGTGATGATGCTTTGATGATGCAGTGTTGACCATGCGATGATGCAGTGATGACGCAGTGATGACGCTGCGATGACACTGTGATGACGCTATGATGATGCAGTGATGCTGTGATGATGCAGTGATGATGCTGTGATGACACTGTGATGATGCTGTGATGATGCACTGATGATGCTGTGACGGTGGTGTGATGATGTTGTTATGATGTAGTGATGGTGCAGGGATTATGCTGTGATGGTTCTCTGATGACTCTGTGGTGATGCTGTAATGATGCTGTGATGATGTTATGATGATGCAATGATGATGCTCTGATGACGCTGTGATGATGCAGTAATAAGCAGTAATGATGCTGTGATGACGCTGTGATGATGCTGTGACTATGCAGTGATGACGCTGTGACGATGCAGTGATGATGCAGTGATGATGATGTGATGATGCAGTGATGACGCTGTAATGATTATCTGATGATGCAGTGATGATGCATTGATGATGCTGTGATGGTGGTGTGATGATGCTGTGAAGACGCTCTGATGATGCTGGGATCATGCTGTGATGATGCTGTGATGACTCTGTGGTGATGCTGTAATGATTCTGTGATGATGCTGTGATGACACTGTGATGATGTTCTGATGATACTGCGATGATGCAGTGTTGATACTGCGACGATGCAGTGATGATTCTGTGATGATGCAGTGATGACGCTGTGTTGATGTAGTGATGACGCTGCGATGATGATTTTGTGATGGTGTGATGATGCTCTGATGATGCAGTGATGATGCTGTGATGACACTGTAATGACGCTGTGAAGATGCAGTGATGATGCTGTGAAGACGTTGTAATGATTATCTGATGATGCAATGATGATGCATTGATGATGCTGTGATGGTGGTATGATGATGTTGTGATGATGTAGTGATGGTGCAGGGATGATGGTGTGATGATGCTGTGAAGACGCTCTGATGATGCAGTGATGACGCTGTAATGATTATCTGATGATGCAGTGATGATGCTGCGATGGTGGTGTGATGATGTTGTGATGATGTAGTGATGGTGCAGGGATGATGCTGTGATGACTCTGTGGTGATGCTGTAATGATGCTGTGATGATGCAGTGATGATGCTCTGATGACACTCTGATGATGCTGCGATGATGCTGTGATGATGCAGTGATGATGCTATGATGATGCAATGATGATGCTCTGATGACGCTGTGATGATGCAGTAATAAGCAGTGATGATGCTGTGATGATGCTTTGATGATGCAGTGATGATGCTGTGTTGATGCAGTGATTATGCATTGATTATGCTGTGATGATGGTGTGACGATGCACTGATGATGCTGTGACTATGCAGTGATGATGCAGTGTTGACCATGCGATGATGCTGTGATGAGGCAGTGATGAAGAAGTTAAGATGCTGTGATGATGCTCTGATGACACTCTAATCATGCTCTGATGATGCAGTGATGACGCTGTGAAGACGCAGTGATGATGCAGTGATGACGCTGTGATGATACAGTGATTATGCAATGATGATGCTGTGATGACACTGTGATGATGTTGTGTAGATGATGTGATGATGCTGTGATGACACTGTGATGATGCTGTGATGATGCAGTGTTGACCATGCGATGATGCTGTGATGACGCAGTGATGACGCTGCGATGACACTGTGATGACGCTGTGATGGTGCAGTGATGCTGTGATGATGCTGTGATGATGCAGTGATGATGCTGTGATGATGGAGTGATTATGCCGTGATGATGCTGTTATGACACTGTGATGATGTTGTGTAGACGATGTGATGATGCTGCAATGATGTTTTGATGACGCTTTGATGATGCAGTGATGATGCTGTGATGACGCTGTGATGATGCTGTGACTATGCAGTGATGATGCTGTGATGATGCAGTGATGATGCTGTGATTATGATGTGATGATGCAGTGATGACGCCGTGATGATGTAGTGATGATGCAGCGATGATACTGTGATGATGCAGTAATGATGCACTGATGACGCTTTGTTGATGCTTTGTTGACGGTGCGATGATGATGTTGTGATGGTGTGATGATGCTATGATTATGTTGCGATGACTCTGTGATGATGCAGTGATGATGCTGTGATCATGCTGTGATGATGCTGTGATGATGCAGTGATGACGCTGTGAAGATATTGTGTAGTTGATGTGATGATGCAGTGATGATGCAGAGATGATGCAGTGATGATGCTGTGATGATGCAGAGATTATTCAGTGATGATGCTTTGATGACGCTGTGATGATGCTGTGATAATATTGTGATGATGCAGTGATGATGGTGTGATGATGCAGTGATGATGCAGTGATCATGCTGTGATGATGCTGTGTTGATGCAGTGATGACGCTGCGATGATGATGTTGTGATGCTGTGATAATGCAGTGATGGTGTGATGATGCTCTGATGATGCAGTGATTATGCAGTGATGATGCTGTGATGGCATTGTGATGATGCTGTGAAGATGCAGTGATGATGCAGTGATGATGGTGTGATGATGCTGTGAAGACGCTCTGATGATTATCTGATGATGCTGTGATGATGCACTGATGATGCTGTGATGGTGGTGTGATGATGTTGTGATGATGTAGTGATGGTGCAGGGATGATGCTGTGATGATGCTGTGATGACTCTGTGGTGATGCTGTAATGATGCAGTGATGATGCAGTGATGATACTGTGATGATGCTGTTATGACACTGTGATGATGTTGTGATGATGCTGCGATGATGCAGTGATGATACTGTGATGATGCAGTGATGATGCAATGATGACTCTGTGATAATGCAGTGATGATGCAGTGATCATGCTGTGATGATGCTGTGATGACACTGATGATGCACTGATGATGCTGTGACTATGCAGTGATGATGCAGTGATGATGCAGTGATGATGCAGAGATGATGCAGTGATGATGCTGTGATGATGCTGTGATGATGCAGTGATTATTCAGTGATGATGCTGTGATTATGCTTTTATGACGCTGTGATGATGCTGTGATAATACTGTGATGATGCAGTGATGATGGTGTGATGATGCAGTGAGGATGCTGTGATGATGCAGTGATCATGCTGTGATGATGCTGTGATGATGCTGATATAATGCTGTGATGATGCAGTAATTATGCAGTGATGATGCTGTGATGACACTGTGGTGATGCTGTAATGATGCTGTGATGATGCAGTGATGATACTGTGATGATGCAGTGATGACGCTGTGTTGATGTAGTGATGACGCTGCGATGATGATGTTGTGATGCTGTGATGATGCAGTGGTGATGGTGTGATGATGCTCTGATGATGCAGTGATTATGCAGTGATGATTCTGTGATGACTCTGTGATGATGCAGTGATGATGCAGTGATCTTTCTGTGATGATGCTGTGATGATGCACTGATGATGCTGTGACTATGCAGTGATGATGCTGTGATGATGCAGTGTTGACCATGCGATGATGCTGTGATGAGGCAGTGATGAAGCAGTTAAGATGCTGTGATGATGCTCTGATGACACTCTGATGATGCTGCGATGATGCTGTGATGATGCAGTGATGATGCTATGATGATGCAATGATGATGCTCTGATGACGCTGTGATGATGCAGTAATAAACAGTAATGATGCTGTGATGATGCTTTGATGATGCAGTGATTTTGCAGTGATGATGCTGTGATGACGGTCTAATAATGCTGTGATGATGCAGTGATGATGCTGTGTTGATGTAGTGATGACGCTGCGATGATGATGTTGTGATGCTGTGATGATGCAGTGGTCATGGGGTGATGATTCTATGATGATGCAGTGATGATGCTCTGATGACGCTGTGACGATGCAGTGATGATGCAGTGATGATGCTTATATGATGCTGTGAAGACGCTGTAATGATTGTCTGATGATGCAGTGATGATGCATTGATGATGCTGTGATGGTGGTGTGATGATGTTGTGATGATGTAGTGATGGTGCAGGGATGATGGTGTGATGATGCTGTGAAGACGCTCTGATGATGCTGTGATCACACAGTGATGATGCAGTGAACACGCTGTGTTGATGCAGTGATTATGCTGTGATGATGATGTGATGATGCAGTGATTATGCAGTGATGATGCAGTGATGACGCTGTGAAGACGCAGTTATGATGCTGTGATGACGCTGTGATGATACAGTGATTATGCAGTGATGATGCTGTGATGACACTGTGATGATGTTGTGTAGATGATGTGATGATGCTGTGATGATGCTGTGATGAGGCAGTGTTGACCATGCGATGATGCTGTGATGACGCAGTGATGACGCTGCGATGACACTGTGATGACGCTGTGATGCTGTGATGACACTGTGATGATGCAGTGATGATGCTGTGATGACGCTGTGATGACACTGTGATGATGCAGTGATGATGCTGTGATGATGCAGTGATTATGCAGTGATGATGCTGTTATGACACTGTGATGATGTTGTGTAGATGATGTGATGATGCTGTGATGACACTGTGATGATGCTGTGATGATGCAGTGTTGACCATGCGATGACACTGTGATGATGCAGTGATGCTGTGATGATGCAGTGATGATGAAGTGATGATGCAGTGATTTTGCTGTGATGACACTGTGATGATGCAGTGATGATGCAGTGATTATGCAGTGATGATGCTGTTATGACACTGTGATGATGTTGTGTAGACGATGTGATGATGCTGCAATGATGCTTTGATGACGCTTTGATGATGCAGTGATGATGCTGTGACTATGCAGTGATGACGCTGTGATGATGCAGTGATGATGCAGTGATCATGCTGTGATGACACTCTGATGATTCACTGATGATGCTGTGACTATGCAGTGATGATGCTGTGATGATGCAGTGTTGACCATGCGATGATGCTGTGATGAGGCAGTGATGAAGCAGTTAAGATGCTGTGATGATGCTCTGATGACACTCTGATGATGCAGTGATGATACTGCGATGATGCAGTGATGATACTGTGATGATGCAGTGATGACGCTGTGTTGATGTAGTGATGACGCTGCGATGATGATGTTGTGATGCTGTGATGATGCAGTGGTGATGGTGTGATGATGCTCTGATGATGCAGTGATGATGCAGTGATGTTGCTGTGATGACACTGTGACGATGCATTAATGATGCTGTGAAGACGCTGTAATGATTATCTGATGATACAGTGATGATGCATTGATGATGCTGTGATGGCGGTGTGATGATGTTGTGATGATGTAGTGATGGTGCAGGGATGATGGTGTGATGATGCTGTGAAGACGCTCTGATGATGCTGTGATGACTCTGTGGTGATGCTGTAATGATTCTGTGATGATGCAGTGATGATGCTGTGATGATGCTCTGATGACGCTCTAATCATGCTCTGATGATGCTGTGATGATGCTGTGATGATGATGTGATGATGCTTTGATGATGCAGTGATGACGCTGTGAAGACGCAGTTATGATGCTGTGATGACGCTGTGATGATGCTGTGATGACGCTGTGATGACACTGTGATGGTGCAGTGATGATGCTGTGATGATGCAGTGATTATGCAGTGATGATGCTGTTATGACACTGTGATGATATTGTGTAGACGATGTGATGATGCTGCAATGATGCTTTGATGACGCTTTGATGATGCAGTGATGATGCTGTGATGACGCTGTGATGATGCTGTGACTATGCAGTGATGACGCTGTGACTATGCAGTGATGATGCAGTGATGATGATGTGATGATGCAGTGATGACGCTGTAATGATTATCTGATGATGCAGTGATGATGCATTGATGATGCTGTGATGGTGGTGTGATGATGCTGTGAAGACGCTCTGATGATGCTGGGATCATGCTGTGATGATGCTGTGATGACTCTGTGGTGATGCTGTAATGATTCTGTGATGATGCTGTGATGACACTGTGATGATGTTCTGATGATACTGCGATGATGCAGTGTTGATACTGCGACGATGCAGTGATGATTCTGTGATGATGCAGTGATGACGCTGTGTTGATGTAGTGATGATGCTGCGATGACGATTTTGTGATGGTGTGATGATGCTCTGATGATGCAGTGATGATGGTGTGATGATGCTGTGAAGACGTTGTAATGATTATCTGATGATGCAATGATGATGCATTGATGATGCTGTGATGGTGGTATGATGATGTTGTGATGATGTAGTGATGGTGCAGGGATGATGGTGTGATGATGCTGTGAAGACGCTGTGATGACACAGTGATGATGCAGTGATGACGCTGTAATGATTATCTGATGATGCAGTGATGATGCTGCGATGGTGGTGTGATGATGTAGTGATGGTGCAGGGATGATGCTGTGATGACTCTGTGGTGATGCTGTAATGATTCTGTGATGATGCAGTGATGATGCTGTGATGACACTGTGATGATGTTGTGATGATGCAGTGATGATGCTGTGAAGACGCTGTGATGATGCTGTGATGATGCAGTGATGACGCTGTGATGATATTGTGTAGTTGATGTGATGATGCAGAGGTGATGCAGTGATGATGCTGTGATGATGCAGTGATTATTCAGTGATGATGCTGTGATGATGCTTTGATGACGCTGTGATGATGTTGTGATAATACTGTGATGGTGCAGTGATGATGGTGTGATGATGCAGTGATGATGCAGTGATCATGCTGTGATGATGCTGTGATGATGCTGATATAATGCTGTGATGATGCAGTGATTATGCAGTGATGATGCTGTGATGACACTGTGGTGATTTTGTGATGATGCAGTGATGATGGTGTGATGATGCTGTGATGACGCTGTGTTGATGCAGTGATGACGCTGCGATGATGATGTTGTGATGCTGTGATGATGCTATGGTTATGTTGCGATGACTCTGTGATGATGCAGTGATGATGCTGTAATGATGCAGTTATGGTGTGATGATGCTCTGATGATGCAGTGATTATGCAGTGATGATGCTGTGATGACACTGTGATGATTCTGTGACGATGCAGTGATGATGCACTGATGATGGTGTGATGATGCTGTGAAGACGCTCTGATGATGCTGTGATGACGCAGTGATGATGATGTGATGATACAGTGATGACGCTGTGATGATTATCTGATGATGCAGTGATGATGCACTGATGATGCTGTGATGGTGGTGTGATGATGTTATGATGATGTAGTGATAGTGCAGGGATGATGCTGTGATGATGCTGTGATGACTCTGTGGTGATGCTGTAATGATGCTGTGATGATGCTGTGATGACACTGCGATGATGATGTTGTGATGATGCTGCGATGATGCTGTGATGATGCTGTGAAGATGCTGTGATGATGCAGTAATAAGCAGTAATGATGCTGTGATGATGCTTTGATGATGCAGTGATTATGCACTGATGATGGTGTGATGACGGTCTAATGATGCTGTGATGATGCAGTGATGATGCTGTGTTGATGCAGTGATGATGCTGTGATGATGGTGTGATGATGCAGTGATTATGCAGTGATGATGCTCTGATGATGCTCTAATCATGCTCTGATGATGCTGTGATGATGCTTTGATGATGCAGCGATGATGCAGTGATGACGCTGTGAAGATGCAATTATGATGCTCTGATGATGCAGTGATGATGATGTGATGACACTGTGATGATGCTGTGATGATTTAGTGATGATGCTGTGATGATGCTGTGATGATGCTGTGATGATGCTGTGAAGACGCTCTGATAATTCTGGCATGATGCAGTGATAATGATGTGATGATGCAGTGATGACGCTGTGATGATTATCTGATGATGAATTGATGATGCATTGATGATGCTGTGATGGTGGTGTGATGATATTGTGATGATGTAGTGATTATACAGTGATGATGCTGTGATGACTCTGTGACGATGCTGTAATGATGCTGTTATGATGCAGTGATTTTACAGTGATGATGCTGTTATGAAACTGTGATGATGTTGTGTAGACGATGTGATGATGCTTGGATGATGCTGTGATGATGCTTTGATGACGCTGTGATGATGCTGTGACAATACTGTGATGATGCAGTGATGATGGTGTGATGATGCAGTGAGGATGCTGTGATGACACTGTGGTGATGCAGTGATGACGCTGCGATGATGATGTCGTGATGCTGTGATGATGCAGTGATGATGCTGTGATGATTCTGTGACTATGCAGTGAGTGACTCTGCTGTGTTGACCATGCGATGATGCTGTGATGAGGCAGTGATGAAGCAGTTAAGATGCTGTGATGATGCTCTGATGACACTCTGATGATGCTGTGATGATGCAGTGATGATGCTGTGATGATGCTATGATGATGCAATGATGATGCTCTGATGACGCTGTGATGATGCAGTAATAAGCAGTAATGATGCTGTGATGATGCTTTGATGATGCAGTGATTATGCAGTGATGATGGTGTGATGACGGTCTAATGATGCTGTGTTGATGCAGTGATGATGCTGTGATGATGCAGTGATTATGCTGTGATGATGGTGTGATGATGCAGTGATTATGCAGTGATGATGCTCTGATGACGCTCTAATCATGCTCTGATGATGCTGTGATGATGATGTGATGATGCTTTGATGATGCAGTGATGACGCTGTGAAGACGCAGTTATGATGCTGTGATGACGCTGTGATGATGCTGTGATGATACAGTGATTATGCAGTGATGATGCTGTGATGACACTGTGATGATGTTCTGTAGATGATGTGATGATGCTGTGATGACACTGTGATGATGTTTTGATGATGCAGTGTTGACCATGCGATGATGCTGTGATGACGCTGCGATGACACTGTGATGACGCTGTGATGATGCAGTGATGATGCTGTGATGACGCTGCGATGACACTGTGATGATGCTGTGATTATGATGTGATGATGCAGTGATGACGCTGCGATGATATAATGATGATGCTGTGATGAAGCTGTGATGACACTGTGATGATGCTGTGACGATGCAGTGATGATGCAGTGATGATGGTGTGATGATGCTGTGAAGACGCTGTAATGGTTATCTGATGATGCAGTGATGATGCATTGATGATGCTGTGATGGTGGTGTGATGATGTAGTGATGGTGCAGGGATGATGCTGTGATGATGCAGTGATGATGATGTGATGATGCAGTGATGACGCTGTAATGATTATCTGATGATGCAGTGATGATGCATTGATGATGCTGTGATGGTGGTGTGATGATGTAGTGATGGTGCAGGGATGATGCTGTGATGATGCTGTGATGACTCTGTGGTGATGCTGTAATGATGCTGTGATGATGCAGTGATGATGCTGTGATGACATCGTGATGATGTTGTAATGATACTGCGATGATGCAGTGATGATACTGCGATGATGCAGTGATGATACTGTGATGATGCAGTGATGACGCTGTGTTGATGTAGTGATGACGCTGCGATGATGATGTTGTGATGCTGTGATGATGCAGTGGTGATGGTGTGATGATGCTCTGATGATGCAGTGATGATGCAGTGATGACACTGTGATGACGCTGTGACGATGCAGTAATGATGGTGTGATGATGCTGTGAAGACGCTATAATGATTTCTGATGATGCAGTGATGATGCATTGATGATGCTGTGATGATGGTGTGATGATGTTGTGATGATGTAGTGATGGTGCAGGGATGATGGTGTGATGATGCTGTGAAGACGCTCTGATGATGCTGTGATGACACAGTGATTATGCAGTGATGACGCTGTAATGATTATCTGATGATGCACTGATGATGCTGCGATGGTGGTGTGATGATGTTGTGATGATGTAGTGATGGTGCAGGGATGATGCTGTGATGACTCTGTGGTGATGCTGTAATGATTCTGTGATGATGCAGTGATGATGTTGTGATGATGCAGTGATGGTGTGATGATGCTCTGATGATGCAGTGATTATGCAGTGATGATGCTGTGATGACACTGTGATGATGCTGTGACGATGCAGTGATGATGGTGTGATGATGCTGTGAAGACGCTCTGATGATGCTGTGATGACGCAGTGATGATGATGTGATGATACAGTGATGACGCTGTGATGATTGTCTGATGATGCAGTGATGATGCACTGATGATGCTGTGATGATGTTGTGATGATGTAGTGATGGTGCAGGGATGATGCTGTGATGATGCTGTGATGACTCTGTGGTGATGCTGTAATGATGCTGCGATGATGCAGTGATGATACTGTGATGATGCTGTGATGACACTGTGATGATGTTGTGATGATGCTGCGATGATGCAGTGATGATACTGTGATGATGCAGTGATGATGCAGTGATCATGCTGTGATGACGCTATGATGATGCTGTGATTACACTCTGATGATGCACTGATGATGCTGTGACTATGCAGTGATGATGTTGTGATGATGCAGTGTTGACCATGCGATGATGCTGTGATGAGGCAGTGATGAAGCAGTTAAGATGCTGTGATGATGCTCTGATGACACTCTGATAATGCAATGATGATGCTCTGATGACGCTTTGATGATGCAGTAATAAGCAGTAATGATGCTGTGATGATGCTGTGATGATGTTTTTATGATGCAGTGATTATGCAGTGATGATGGTGTGATGACGGTCTAATGATGCTGTGATGATGCAGTGATGATGCTGTGATGATGCAGTGATTATGCTGTGATGATGGTGTGATGATGCAGTGATTATGCAGTGATGATGCTCTGATGACGCTCTAATCATGCTCTGATGATGCTGTGATGATGATGTGATGATCCTTTGATGATGCAGGGATGATGCAGTGATGACGCTGGGAAGACGCAGTTATGATGCTGTGATGACGCTGTGATGATACAGTGATTATGCAGTGATGATGCTGTGATGACACTGTGATGATGTTGTGTAGATGCTGTGATGACACTGTGATGATGCTTTGATGATGCAGTGTTGACCATGCGATGATGCAGTGATGACGCAGTGATGACGCTGCGATGACACTGTGATGACGCTATGATGATGCAGTGATGCTGTGATGATGCAGTGATGATGCTGTGATGACACTGTGATGATGCTGTGATGATGCACTGATGATGCTGTGACGGTGGTGTGATGATGTTGTTATGATGTAGTGATGGTGCAGGGATTATGCTGTGATGGTTCTCTGATGACTCTGTGGTGATGCTGTAATGATGCTGTGATGATGTTATGATGATGCAATGATGATGCTCTGATGACGCTGTGATGATGCAGTAATAAGCAGTAATGATGCTGTGATGACGCTGTGATGATGCTGTGACTATGCAGTGATGACGCTGTGACGATGCAGTGATGATGCAGTGATGATGATGTGATGATGCAGTGATGACGCTGTAATGATTATCTGATGATGCAGTGATGATGCATTGATGATGCTGTGATGGTGGTGTGATGATGCTGTGAAGACGCTCTGATGATGCTGGGATCATGCTGTGATGATGCTGTGATGACTCTGTGGTGATGCTGTAATGATTCTGTGATGATGCTGTGATGACACTGTGATGATGTTCTGATGATACTGCGATGATGCAGTGTTGATACTGCGACGATGCAGTGATGATTCTGTGATGATGCAGTGATGACGCTGTGTTGATGTAGTGATGACGCTGCGATGATGATTTTGTGATGGTGTGATGATGCTCTGATGATGCAGTGATGATGCTGTGATGACACTGTAATGACGCTGTGAAGATGCAGTGATGATGCTGTGAAGACGTTGTAATGATTATCTGATGATGCAATGATGATGCATTGATGATGCTGTGATGGTGGTATGATGATGTTGTGATGATGTAGTGATGGTGCAGGGATGATGGTGTGATGATGCTGTGAAGACGCTCTGATGATGCAGTGATGACGCTGTAATGATTATCTGATGATGCAGTGATGATGCTGCGATGGTGGTGTGATGATGTTGTGATGATGTAGTGATGGTGCAGGGATGATGCTGTGATGACTCTGTGGTGATGCTGTAATGATTCTGTGATGATGCAGTGATGATGCTGTGATGACACTGTGATGATGTTGTGATGATGCAGTGATGATGCTGTGAAGACGCTGTGATGATGCTGTGATGATGCAGTGATTATTAAGTGATGATGCTGTGATGATGCTTTGATGACGCTGTGATGATGTTGTAATAATACTGTGATGGTGCAGTGATGGTGTGATGATGCAGTGATGATGCAGTGATCATGCTGTGATGATGCTGTGATGATGCTGATATAATGCTGTGATGATGCAGTGATTATGCAGTGATGATGCTGTGATGACACTGTGGTGATTTTGTGATGATGCAGTGATGATGGTGTGATGATGCTGTGATGACGCTGTGTTGATGCAGTGATGACGCTGCGATGATGATGTTGTGATGCTGTGATGATGCTATGATTATGTTGCGATGACTCTGTGATGATGCAGTGATGATGCTGTAATGATGCAGTTATGGTGTGATGATGCTCTGATGATGCAGTGATTATGCAGTGATGATGCTGTGATGACACTGTGATGATTCTGTGACGATGCAGTGATGATGCACTGATGATGGTGTGATGATGCTGTGAAGACGCTCTGATGATGCTGTGATGACGCAGTGATGATGATGTGATGATACAGTGATGACGCTGTGATGATTATCTGATGATGCAGTGATGATGCACTGATGATGCTGTGATGGTGGTGTGATGATGTTATGATGATGTAGTGATAGTGCAGGGATGATGCTGTGATGATGCTGTGATGACTCTGTGGTGATGCTGTAATGATGCTGTGATGATGCTGTGATGACACTGCGATGATGATGTTGTGATGATGCTGCGATGATGCTGTGATGATGCTGTGAAGATGCTGTGATGATGCAGTAATAAGCAGTAATGATGCTGTGATGATGCTTTGATGATGCAGTGATTATGCACTGATGATGGTGTGATGACGGTCTAATGATGCTGTGATGATGCAGTGATGATGCTGTGTTGATGCAGTGATGATGCTGTGATGATGGTGTGATGATGCAGTGATTATGCAGTGATGATGCTCTAATCATGCTCTGATGATGCTGTGATGATGCTTTGATGATGCAGGGATGATGCAGTGATGACGCTGTGAAGATGCAATTATGATGCTGTGATGATGCTGTGATGATGCTGTGATGAGGCAGTGTTGATGTAGTGATGACGCTGCGATGATGATGTTGTGATGCTGTGATGATGCAGTGGTGATGGTGTGATGATGCTCTGATGATGCAGTGATGATGCAGTGATGTTGCTGTGATGACACTGTGACGATGCATTAATGATGCTGTGAAGACGCTGTAATGATTATCTGATGATACAGTGATGATGCATTGATGATGCTGTGATGGCGGTGTGATGATGTTGTGATGATGTAGTGATGGTGCAGGGATGATGGTGTGATGATGCTGTGAAGACGCTCTGATGATGCTGTGATGACTCTGTGGTGATGCTGTAATGATTCTGTGATGATGCAGTGATGATGCTGTGATGATGCTCTGATGACGCTCTAATCATGCTCTGATGATGCTGTGATGATGCTGTGATGATGATGTGATGATGCTTTGATGATGCAGTGATGACGCTGTGAAGACGCAGTTATGATGCTGTGATGACGCTGTGATGATGCTGTGATGACGCTGTGATGACACTGTGATGGTGCAGTGATGATGCTGTGATGATGCAGTGATTATGCAGTGATGATGCTGTTATGACACTGTGATGATATTGTGTAGACGATGTGATGATGCTGCAATGATGCTTTGATGACGCTTTGATGATGCAGTGATGATGCTGTGATGACGCTGTGATGATGCTGTGACTATGCAGTGATGACGCTGTGACTATGCAGTGATGATGCAGTGATGATGATGTGATGATGCAGTGATGACGCTGTAATGATTATCTGATGATGCAGTGATGATGCATTGATGATGCTGTGATGGTGGTGTGATGATGCTGTGAAGACGCTCTGATGATGCTGGGATCATGCTGTGATGATGCTGTGATGACTCTGTGGTGATGCTGTAATGATTCTGTGATGATGCTGTGATGACACTGTGATGATGTTCTGATGATACTGCGATGATGCAGTGTTGATACTGCGACGATGCAGTGATGATTCTGTGATGATGCAGTGATGACGCTGTGTTGATGTAGTGATGATGCTGCGATGACGATTTTGTGATGGTGTGATGATGCTCTGATGATGCAGTGATGATGGTGTGATGATGCTGTGAAGACGTTGTAATGATTATCTGATGATGCAATGATGATGCATTGATGATGCTGTGATGGTGGTATGATGATGTTGTGATGATGTAGTGATGGTGCAGGGATGATGGTGTGATGATGCTGTGAAGACGCTGTGATGACACAGTGATGATGCAGTGATGACGCTGTAATGATTATCTGATGATGCAGTGATGATGCTGCGATGGTGGTGTGATGATGTAGTGATGGTGCAGGGATGATGCTGTGATGACTCTGTGGTGATGCTGTAATGATTCTGTGATGATGCAGTGATGATGCTGTGATGACACTGTGATGATGTTGTGATGATGCAGTGATGATGCTGTGAAGACGCTGTGATGATGCTGTGATGATGCAGTGATGACGCTGTGATGATATTGTGTAGTTGATGTGATGATGCAGAGGTGATGCAGTGATGATGCTGTGATGATGCAGTGATTATTCAGTGATGATGCTGTGATGATGCTTTGATGACGCTGTGATGATGTTGTGATAATACTGTGATGGTGCAGTGATGATGGTGTGATGATGCAGTGATGATGCAGTGATCATGCTGTGATGATGCTGTGATGATGCTGATATAATGCTGTGATGATGCAGTGATTATGCAGTGATGATGCTGTGATGACACTGTGGTGATTTTGTGATGATGCAGTGATGATGGTGTGATGATGCTGTGATGACGCTGTGTTGATGCAGTGATGACGCTGCGATGATGATGTTGTGATGCTGTGATGATGCTATGGTTATGTTGCGATGACTCTGTGATGATGCAGTGATGATGCTGTAATGATGCAGTTATGGTGTGATGATGCTCTGATGATGCAGTGATTATGCAGTGATGATGCTGTGATGACACTGTGATGATTCTGTGACGATGCAGTGATGATGCACTGATGATGGTGTGATGATGCTGTGAAGACGCTCTGATGATGCTGTGATGACGCAGTGATGATGATGTGATGATACAGTGATGACGCTGTGATGATTATCTGATGATGCAGTGATGATGCACTGATGATGCTGTGATGGTGGTGTGATGATGTTATGATGATGTAGTGATAGTGCAGGGATGATGCTGTGATGATGCTGTGATGACTCTGTGGTGATGCTGTAATGATGCTGTGATGATGCTGTGATGACACTGCGATGATGATGTTGTGATGATGCTGCGATGATGCTGTGATGATGCTGTGAAGATGCTGTGATGATGCAGTAATAAGCAGTAATGATGCTGTGATGATGCTTTGATGATGCAGTGATTATGCACTGATGATGGTGTGATGACGGTCTAATGATGCTGTGATGATGCAGTGATGATGCTGTGTTGATGCAGTGATGATGCTGTGATGATGGTGTGATGATGCAGTGATTATGCAGTGATGATGCTCTGATGATGCTCTAATCATGCTCTGATGATGCTGTGATGATGCTTTGATGATGCAGCGATGATGCAGTGATGACGCTGTGAAGATGCAATTATGATGCTCTGATGATGCAGTGATGATGATGTGATGACACTGTGATGATGCTGTGATGATTTAGTGATGATGCTGTGATGATGCTGTGATGATGCTGTGATGATGCTGTGAAGACGCTCTGATAATTCTGGCATGATGCAGTGATAATGATGTGATGATGCAGTGATGACGCTGTGATGATTATCTGATGATGAATTGATGATGCATTGATGATGCTGTGATGGTGGTGTGATGATATTGTGATGATGTAGTGATTATACAGTGATGATGCTGTGATGACTCTGTGGTGATGCTGTAATGATTCTGTGATGATGCTGTGATGACACTGTGATGATGTTCTGATGATACTGCGATGATGCAGTGTTGATACTGCGACGATGCAGTGATGATTCTGTGATGATGCAGTGATGACGCTGTGTTGATGTAGTGATGACGCTGCGATGATGATTTTGTGATGGTGTGATGATGCTCTGATGATGCAGTGATGATGCTGTGATGACACTGTAATGACGCTGTGAAGATGCAGTGATGATGCTGTGAAGACGTTGTAATGATTATCTGATGATGCAATGATGATGCATTGATGATGCTGTGATGGTGGTATGATGATGTTGTGATGATGTAGTGATGGTGCAGGGATGATGGTGTGATGATGCTGTGAAGACGCTCTGATGATGCAGTGATGACGCTGTAATGATTATCTGATGATGCAGTGATGATGCTGCGATGGTGGTGTGATGATGTTGTGATGATGTAGTGATGGTGCAGGGATGATGCTGTGAT
This sequence comes from Somateria mollissima, assembly GCA_951411735.1. NCBI lineage: Eukaryota > Metazoa > Chordata > Aves > Anseriformes > Anatidae > Somateria > Somateria mollissima. The sequence continues at coordinate 88,239 of CATOCB010000113.1, read as the reverse complement.
GACTCTGTGGTGATGCTGTAATGATTCTGTGATGATGCAGTGATGATGCTGTGATGACACTGTGATGATGTTGTGATGATGCAGTGATGATGCTGTGAAGACGCTGTGATGATGCTGTGATGATGCAGTGATTATTAAGTGATGATGCTGTGATGATGCTTTGATGACGCTGTGATGATGTTGTAATAATACTGTGATGGTGCAGTGATGGTGTGATGATGCAGTGATGATGCAGTGATCATGCTGTGATGATGCTGTGATGATGCTGATATAATGCTGTGATGATGCAGTGATTATGCAGTGATGATGCTGTGATGACACTGTGGTGATTTTGTGATGATGCAGTGATGATGGTGTGATGATGCTGTGATGACGCTGTGTTGATGCAGTGATGACGCTGCGATGATGATGTTGTGATGCTGTGATGATGCTATGATTATGTTGCGATGACTCTGTGATGATGCAGTGATGATGCTGTAATGATGCAGTTATGGTGTGATGATGCTCTGATGATGCAGTGATTATGCAGTGATGATGCTGTGATGACACTGTGATGATTCTGTGACGATGCAGTGATGATGCACTGATGATGGTGTGATGATGCTGTGAAGACGCTCTGATGATGCTGTGATGACGCAGTGATGATGATGTGATGATACAGTGATGACGCTGTGATGATTATCTGATGATGCAGTGATGATGCACTGATGATGCTGTGATGGTGGTGTGATGATGTTATGATGATGTAGTGATAGTGCAGGGATGATGCTGTGATGATGCTGTGATGACTCTGTGGTGATGCTGTAATGATGCTGTGATGATGCTGTGATGACACTGCGATGATGATGTTGTGATGATGCTGCGATGATGCTGTGATGATGCTGTGAAGATGCTGTGATGATGCAGTAATAAGCAGTAATGATGCTGTGATGATGCTTTGATGATGCAGTGATTATGCACTGATGATGGTGTGATGACGGTCTAATGATGCTGTGATGATGCAGTGATGATGCTGTGTTGATGCAGTGATGATGCTGTGATGATGGTGTGATGATGCAGTGATTATGCAGTGATGATGCTCTAATCATGCTCTGATGATGCTGTGATGATGCTTTGATGATGCAGGGATGATGCAGTGATGACGCTGTGAAGATGCAATTATGATGCTGTGATGATGCTGTGATGATGCTGTGATGAGGCAGTGTTGATGTAGTGATGACGCTGCGATGATGATGTTGTCATGCTGTGATGATGCAGTGGTGATGGTGTGATGATGCTCTGATGATGCAGTGATGATGCAGTGATGTTGCTGTGATGACACTGTGACGATGCATTAATGATGCTGTGAAGACGCTGTAATGATTATCTGATGATACAGTGATGATGCATTGATGATGCTGTGATGGCGGTGTGATGATGTTGTGATGATGTAGTGATGGTGCAGGGATGATGGTGTGATGATGCTGTGAAGACGCTCTGATGATGCTGTGATGACTCTGTGGTGATGCTGTAATGATTCTGTGATGATGCAGTGATGATGCTGTGATGATGCTCTGATGACGCTCTAATCATGCTCTGATGATGCTGTGATGATGCTGTGATGATGATGTGATGATGCTTTGATGATGCAGTGATGACGCTGTGAAGACGCAGTTATGATGCTGTGATGACGCTGTGATGATGCTGTGATGACGCTGTGATGACACTGTGATGGTGCAGTGATGATGCTGTGATGATGCAGTGATTATGCAGTGATGATGCTGTTATGACACTGTGATGATATTGTGTAGACGATGTGATGATGCTGCAATGATGCTTTGATGACGCTTTGATGATGCAGTGATGATGCTGTGATGACGCTGTGATGATGCTGTGACTATGCAGTGATGACGCTGTGACTATGCAGTGATGATGCAGTGATGATGATGTGATGATGCAGTGATGACGCTGTAATGATTATCTGATGATGCAGTGATGATGCATTGATGATGCTGTGATGGTGGTGTGATGATGCTGTGAAGACGCTCTGATGATGCTGGGATCATGCTGTGATGATGCTGTGATGACTCTGTGGTGATGCTGTAATGATTCTGTGATGATGCTGTGATGACACTGTGATGATGTTCTGATGATACTGCGATGATGCAGTGTTGATACTGCGACGATGCAGTGATGATTCTGTGATGATGCAGTGATGACGCTGTGTTGATGTAGTGATGATGCTGCGATGACGATTTTGTGATGGTGTGATGATGCTCTGATGATGCAGTGATGATGGTGTGATGATGCTGTGAAGACGTTGTAATGATTATCTGATGATGCAATGATGATGCATTGATGATGCTGTGATGGTGGTATGATGATGTTGTGATGATGTAGTGATGGTGCAGGGATGATGGTGTGATGATGCTGTGAAGACGCTGTGATGACACAGTGATGATGCAGTGATGACGCTGTAATGATTATCTGATGATGCAGTGATGATGCTGCGATGGTGGTGTGATGATGTAGTGATGGTGCAGGGATGATGCTGTGATGACTCTGTGGTGATGCTGTAATGATTCTGTGATGATGCAGTGATGATGCTGTGATGACACTGTGATGATGTTGTGATGATGCAGTGATGATGCTGTGAAGACGCTGTGATGATGCTGTGATGATGCAGTGATGACGCTGTGATGATATTGTGTAGTTGATGTGATGATGCAGAGGTGATGCAGTGATGATGCTGTGATGATGCAGTGATTATTCAGTGATGATGCTGTGATGATGCTTTGATGACGCTGTGATGATGTTGTGATAATACTGTGATGGTGCAGTGATGATGGTGTGATGATGCAGTGATGATGCAGTGATCATGCTGTGATGATGCTGTGATGATGCTGATATAATGCTGTGATGATGCAGTGATTATGCAGTGATGATGCTGTGATGACACTGTGGTGATTTTGTGATGATGCAGTGATGATGGTGTGATGATGCTGTGATGACGCTGTGTTGATGCAGTGATGACGCTGCGATGATGATGTTGTGATGCTGTGATGATGCTATGATTATGTTGCGATGACTCTGTGATGATGCAGTGATGATGCTGTAATGATGCAGTTATGGTGTGATGATGCTCTGATGATGCAGTGATTATGCAGTGATGATGCTGTGATGACACTGTGATGATTCTGTGACGATGCAGTGATGATGCACTGATGATGGTGTGATGATGCTGTGAAGACGCTCTGATGATGCTGTGATGACGCAGTGATGATGATGTGATGATACAGTGATGACGCTGTGATGATTATCTGATGATGCAGTGATGATGCACTGATGATGCTGTGATGGTGGTGTGATGATGTTATGATGATGTAGTGATAGTGCAGGGATGATGCTGTGATGATGCTGTGATGACTCTGTGGTGATGCTGTAATGATGCTGCGATGATGCTGTGATGACACTGCGATGATGATGTTGTGATGATGCTGCGATGATGCTGTGATGATGCTGTGAAGATGCTGTGATGATGCAGTAATAAGCAGTAATGATGCTGTGATGATGCTTTGATGATGCAGTGATTATGCACTGATGATGGTGTGATGACGGTCTAATGATGCTGTGATGATGCAGTGATGATGCTGTGTTGATGCAGTGATGATGGTGTGATGATGCAGTGATTATGCAGTGATGATGCTCTGATGATGCTCTAATCATGCTCTGATGATGCTGTGATGATGCTTTGATGATGCAGCGATGATGCAGTGATGACGCTGTGAAGATGCAATTATGATGCTCTGATGATGCAGTGATGATGATGTGATGACACTGTGATGATGCTGTGATGATTTAGTGATGATGCTGTGATGATGCTGTGATGATGCTGTGATGATGCTGTGAAGACGCTCTGATAATTCTGGCATGATGCAGTGATAATGATGTGATGATGCAGTGATGACGCTGTGATGATTATCTGATGATGAATTGATGATGCATTGATGATGCTGTGATGGTGGTGTGATGATATTGTGATGATGTAGTGATTATACAGTGATGATGCTGTGATGACTCTGTGACGATGCTGTAATGATGCTGTTATGATGCAGTGATTTTACAGTGATGATGCTGTTATGAAACTGTGATGATGTTGTGTAGACGATGTGATGATGCTTGGATGATGCTGTGATGATGCTTTGATGACGCTGTGATGATGCTGTGACAATACTGTGATGATGCAGTGATGATGGTGTGATGATGCAGTGAGGATGCTGTGATGACACTGTGGTGATGCAGTGATGACGCTGCGATGATGATGTCGTGATGCTGTGATGATGCAGTGATGATGCTGTGATGATTCTGTGACTATGCAGTGAGTGACTCTGCTGTGTTGACCATGCGATGATGCTGTGATGAGGCAGTGATGAAGCAGTTAAGATGCTGTGATGATGCTCTGATGACACTCTGATGATGCTGTGATGATGCAGTGATGATGCTGTGATGATGCTATGATGATGCAATGATGATGCTCTGATGACGCTGTGATGATGCAGTAATAAGCAGTAATGATGCTGTGATGATGCTTTGATGATGCAGTGATTATGCAGTGATGATGGTGTGATGACGGTCTAATGATGCTGTGTTGATGCAGTGATGATGCTGTGATGATGCAGTGATTATGCTGTGATGATGGTGTGATGATGCAGTGATTATGCAGTGATGATGCTCTGATGACGCTCTAATCATGCTCTGATGATGCTGTGATGATGATGTGATGATGCTTTGATGATGCAGTGATGACGCTGTGAAGACGCAGTTATGATGCTGTGATGACGCTGTGATGATGCTGTGATGATACAGTGATTATGCAGTGATGATGCTGTGATGACACTGTGATGATGTTCTGTAGATGATGTGATGATGCTGTGATGACACTGTGATGATGTTTTGATGATGCAGTGTTGACCATGCGATGATGCTGTGATGACGCTGCGATGACACTGTGATGACGCTGTGATGATGCAGTGATGATGCTGTGATGACGCTGCGATGACACTGTGATGATGCTGTGATTATGATGTGATGATGCAGTGATGACGCTGCGATGATATAATGATGATGCTGTGATGAAGCTGTGAAGACGCTGTAATGGTTATCTGATGATGCAGTGATGATGCATTGATGATGCTGTGATGGTGGTGTGATGATGTAGTGATGGTGCAGGGATGATGCTGTGATGATGCAGTGATGATGATGTGATGATGCAGTGATGACGCTGTAATGATTATCTGATGATGCAGTGATGATGCATTGATGATGCTGTGATGGTGGTGTGATGATGTAGTGATGGTGCAGGGATGATGCTGTGATGATGCTGTGATGACTCTGTGGTGATGCTGTAATGATGCTGTGATGATGCAGTGATGATGCTGTGATGACATCGTGATGATGTTGTAATGATACTGCGATGATGCAGTGATGATACTGCGATGATGCAGTGATGATACTGCGATGATGCAGTGATGATACTGTGATGATGCAGTGATGACGCTGTGTTGATGTAGTGATGACGCTGTGATGATGATGTTGTGATGCTGTGATGATGCAGTGGTGATGGTGTGATGATGCTCTGATGATGCAGTGATGATGCAGTGATGACACTGTGATGACGCTGTGACGATGCAGTAATGATGGTGTGATGATGCTGTGAAGACGCTATAATGATTTCTGATGATGCAGTGATGATGCATTGATGATGCTGTGATGATGGTGTGATGATGTTGTGATGATGTAGTGATGGTGCAGGGATGATGGTGTGATGATGCTGTGAAGACGCTCTGATGATGCTGTGATGACACAGTGATTATGCAGTGATGACGCTGTAATGATTATCTGATGATGCACTGATGATGCTGCGATGGTGGTGTGATGATGTTGTGATGATGTAGTGATGGTGCAGGGATGATGCTGTGATGACTCTGTGGTGATGCTGTAATGATTCTGTGATGATGCAGTGATGATGTTGTGATGATGCAGTGATGGTGTGATGATGCTCTGATGATGCAGTGATTATGCAGTGATGATGCTGTGATGACACTGTGATGATGCTGTGACGATGCAGTGATGATGGTGTGATGATGCTGTGAAGACGCTCTGATGATGCTGTGATGACGCAGTGATGATGATGTGATGATACAGTGATGACGCTGTGATGATTGTCTGATGATGCAGTGATGATGCACTGATGATGCTGTGATGATGTTGTGATGATGTAGTGATGGTGCAGGGATGATGCTGTGATGATGCTGTGATGACTCTGTGGTGATGCTGTAATGATGCTGCGATGATGCAGTGATGATACTGTGATGATGCTGTGATGACACTGTGATGATGTTGTGATGATGCTGCAATGATGCAGTGATGATACTGTGATGATGCAGTGATGATGCAGTGATCATGCTGTGATGACGCTATGATGATGCTGTGATTACACTCTGATGATGCACTGATGATGCTGTGACTATGCAGTGATGATGTTGTGATGATGCAGTGTTGACCATGCGATGATGCTGTGATGAGGCAGTGATGAAGCAGTTAAGATGCTGTGATGATGCTCTGATGACACTCTGATAATGCAATGATGATGCTCTGATGACGCTTTGATGATGCAGTAATAAGCAGTAATGATGCTGTGATGATGCTGTGATGATGTTTTTATGATGCAGTGATTATGCAGTGATGATGGTGTGATGACGGTCTAATGATGCTGTGATGATGCAGTGATGATGCTGTGATGATGTAGTGATTATGCTGTGATGATGGTGTGATGATGCAGTGATTATGCAGTGATGATGCTCTGATGACGCTCTAATCATGCTCTGATGATGCTGTGATGATGATGTGATGATCCTTTGATGATGCAGGGATGATGCAGTGATGACGCTGGGAAGACGCAGTTATGATGCTGTGATGACGCTGTGATGATACAGTGATTATGCAGTGATGATGCTGTGATGACACTGTGATGATGTTGTGTAGATGCTGTGATGACACTGTGATGATGCTTTGATGATGCAGTGTTGACCATGCGATGATGCAGTGATGACGCAGTGATGACGCTGCGATGACACTGTGATGACGCTATGATGATGCAGTGATGCTGTGATGATGCAGTGATGATGCTGTGATGACACTGTGATGATGCTGTGATGATGCACTGATGATGCTGTGACGGTGGTGTGATGATGTTGTTATGATGTAGTGATGGTGCAGGGATTATGCTGTGATGGTTCTCTGATGACTCTGTGGTGATGCTGTAATGATGCTGTGATGATGTTATGATGATGCAATGATGATGCTCTGATGACGCTGTGATGATGCAGTAATAAGCAGTAATGATGCTGTGATGACGCTGTGATGATGCTGTGACTATGCAGTGATGACGCTGTGACGATGCAGTGATGATGCAGTGATGATGATGTGATGATGCAGTGATGACGCTGTAATGATTATCTGATGATGCAGTGATGATGCATTGATGATGCTGTGATGGTGGTGTGATGATGCTGTGAAGACGCTCTGATGATGCTGGGATCATGCTGTGATGATGCTGTGATGACTCTGTGGTGATGCTGTAATGATTCTGTGATGATGCTGTGATGACACTGTGATGATGTTCTGATGATACTGCGATGATGCAGTGTTGATACTGCGACGATGCAGTGATGATTCTGTGATGATGCAGTGATGACGCTGTGTTGATGTAGTGATGACGCTGCGATGATGATTTTGTGATGGTGTGATGATGCTCTGATGATGCAGTGATGATGCTGTGATGACACTGTAATGACGCTGTGAAGATGCAGTGATGATGCTGTGAAGACGTTGTAATGATTATCTGATGATGCAATGATGATGCATTGATGATGCTGTGATGGTGGTATGATGATGTTGTGATGATGTAGTGATGGTGCAGGGATGATGGTGTGATGATGCTGTGAAGACGCTCTGATGATGCAGTGATGACGCTGTAATGATTATCTGATGATGCAGTGATGATGCTGCGATGGTGGTGTGATGATGTTGTGATGATGTAGTGATGGTGCAGGGATGATGCTGTGATGACTCTGTGGTGATGCTGTAATGATTCTGTGATGATGCTGTGATGACACTGTGATGATGTTGTGATGATGCAGTGATGATGCTGTGAAGACGCTGTGATGATGCTGTGATGATGCAGTGATTATTAAGTGATGATGCTGTGATGATGCTTTGATGACGCTGTGATGATGTTGTAATAATACTGTGATGGTGCAGTGATGGTGTGATGATGCAGTGATGATGCAGTGATCATGCTGTGATGATGCTGTGATGATGCTGATATAATGCTGTGATGATGCAGTGATTATGCAGTGATGATGCTGTGATGACACTGTGGTGATGTTGTGATGATGCAGTGATGATGGTGTGATGATGCTGTGATGACGCTGTGTTGATGCAGTGATGACGCTGCGATGATGATGTTGTGATGCTGTGATGATGCTATGATTATGTTGCGATGACTCTGTGATGATGCAGTGATGATGCTGTAATGATGCAGTTATGGTGTGATGATGCTCTGATGATGCAGTGATTATGCAGTGATGATGCTGTGATGACACTGTGATGATTCTGTGACGATGCAGTGATGATGCACTGATGATGGTGTGATGATGCTGTGAAGACGCTCTGATGATGCTGTGATGACGCAGTGATGATGATGTGATGATACAGTGATGACGCTGTGATGATTATCTGATGATGCAGTGATGATGCACTGATGATGCTGTGATGGTGGTGTGATGATGTTATGATGATGTAGTGATAGTGCAGGGATGATGCTGTGATGATGCTGTGATGACTCTGTGGTGATGCTGTAATGATGCTGTGATGATGCTGTGATGACACTGCGATGATGATGTTGTGATGATGCTGCGATGATGCTGTGATGATGCTGTGAAGATGCTGTGATGATGCAGTAATAAGCAGTAATGATGCTGTGATGATGCTTTGATGATGCAGTGATTATGCACTGATGATGGTGTGATGACGGTCTAATGATGCTGTGATGATGCAGTGATGATGCTGTGTTGATGCAGTGATGATGCTGTGATGATGGTGTGATGATGCAGTGATTATGCAGTGATGATGCTCTAATCATGCTCTGATGATGCTGTGATGATGCTTTGATGATGCAGGGATGATGCAGTGATGACGCTGTGAAGATGCAATTATGATGCTGTGATGATGCTGTGATGATGCTGTGATGAGGCAGTGTTGACCATGCGATGATGCTGTGATGACGCAGTGATGACGCTGCGATGACACTGTGATGACGCTGTGATGATGCAGTGATGCTGTGATGACACTGTGATGATGCAGTGATGATGCTGTGATGACGCTGTGATGACACTGTGATGATGCTGTGATGATGCAGTGATTATGCAGTGATGATGCTGTTATGAGACTGTGATGATGTTGTGTAGACGATGTGATGATGCTGCAATGATGCTTAGATGACGCTTTGATGATGCAGTGATGATGCTGTGATGACGCTGTGATGATGCTGTGACTATGCAGTGATGATGCTGTGATGATGCATGATGATGCTGTGATTATGATGTGATGACGCCGTGATGATGTAGTGATGATGCTGTGATGATGCAGCGATGATGCAGTGATGATGCTCTGATGACGCTCTAATCATACTCTGATGATGCTGTGATGATGCTGTGATGATGATGTGATGATGCTTTGATGATGCAGTGATGATGCAGTGATGACGCTGTGAAGACGCAGTTATGATGCTGTGATGACGCTGTGATGATACTGTGATGACGCTGTGATGACACTGTGATGGTGCAGTGATGATGCTGTGATGATGCAGTGATTATGCAGTGATGATGCTGTTATGACACTGTGATGATATTGTGTAGACGATGTGATGATGCTGCAATGATGCTTTGATGACGCTTTGATGATGCAGTGATGATGCTGTGATGACGCTGTGATGATGCTGTGACTATGCAGTGATGACGCTGTGACGATGCAGTGATGATGCAGTGATGATGATGTAATGATGCAGTGATGACGCTGTAATGATTATCTGATGATGCAGTGATGATGCATTGATGATGCTGTGATGGTGGTGTGATGATGCTGTGAAGACGCTCTGATGATGCTGGGATCATGCTGTGATGATGCTGTGATGACTCTGTGGTGATGCTGTAATGATTCTGTGATGATGCTGTGATGACACTGTGATGATGTTCTGATGATACTGCGATGATGCAGTGTTGATACTGCGACGATGCAGTGATGATTCTGTGATGATGCAGTGATGACGCTGTGTTGATGTAGTGATGATGCTGCGATGACGATTTTGTGATGGTGTGATGATGCTCTGATGATGCAGTGATGATGCAGTGATGACGCTGTGAAGATGCAGTGATGATGGTGTGATGATGCTGTGAAGACGTTGTAATGATTATCTGATGATGCAATGATGATGCATTGATGATGCTGTGATGGTGGTATGATGATGTTGTGATGATGTAGTGATGGTGCAGGGATGATGGTGTGATGATGCTGTGAAGACGCTGTGATGACACAGTGATGACGCTGTAATGATTATCTGATGATGCAGTGATGATGCTGCGATGGTGGTGTGATGATGTAGTGATGGTGCAGGGATGATGCTGTGATGACTCTGTGGTGATGCTGTAATGATTCTGTGATGATGCAGTGATGATGCTGTGATGACACTGTGATGATGTTGTGAAGACGCTGTGATGATGCTGTGATGATGCAGTGATGACGCTGTGATGATATTGTGTAGTTGATGTGATGATGCAGAGGTGATGCAGTGATGATGCTGTGATGATGCAGTGATTATTCAGTGATGATGCTGTGATGATGCTTTGATGACGCTGTGATGGTGGTGTGATGATGTAGTGATGGTGCAGGGATGATGCTGTCATGATGCTGTGATGACTCTTTGGTGATGCTGTAATGATGCTGTGATGATGCAGTGATGATGCTGTGATGACATCGTGATGATGTTGTAATGATACTGCGATGATGCAGTGATGATACTGCGATGATGCAGTGATGATACTGTGATGATGCAGTGATGACGCTGTGTTGATGTAGTGATGACGCTGCAATGATGATGTTGTGATGCTGTGATGATGCAGTGGTGATGGTGTGATTATGCTCTGATGATGCAGTGATGATGCAGTGATGACACTGTGATGACGCTGTGACGATGCAGTAATGATGGTGTGATGATGCTGTGAAGACGCTATAATGATTTCTGATGATGCAGTGATGATGCATTGATGATGCTGTGATGATGGTGTGATGATGTTGTGATGATGTAGTGATGGTGCAGGGATGATGGTGTGATGATGCTGTGAAGACGCTCTGATGATGCTGTGATGACACAGTGATTATGCAGTGATGACGCTGTAATGATTATCTGATGATGCACTGATGATGCTGCGATGGTGGTGTGATGATGTAGTGATGATGCAGTGATGATGCTGTGATGACACTGTGATGATGTTGTGATGATACTGCAATGATGCAGTGATGATACTGTGATGATGCAGTGATGACGCTGTGTTGATGTAGTGATGACGCTGCGATGATGATGTTGTGATGCTGTGATGATGCAGTGGTGATGGTGTGATGACGCTCTGATGATGCAGTGATGATGCTGTTATGACACTGTGATGATGCAGTGATTATTCAGTGATGATGCTGTGATGATGCTTTGATGACGCTGTGATGATGCTGTGATAATACTGTGATGATGCTGTGATGATGCAGTGATTATGCAGTGATGATGCTGTGATGACACTGTGGTGATTTTGTGATGATGCAGTGATGATGGTGTGATGATGCTGTGATGACACTCTGATGATGCTGTGATGACGCTGCGATGATGATGTTGTGATGCTGTGATGATGCTATGATTATGTTGCGATGACTCTGTGATGATGCAGTGATGTTGTGATGATGCAGTGATGGTGTGATGATGCTCTGATGATGCAGTGATTATGCAGTGATGATGCTGTGATGACACTGTGATGATGCAGTGATGCAGGGATGATGCAGTGATGATGCTGTGATGACGCTGTGATGACACTGTGATGATGCTGTGATGATGCAGTGATGATGGTGTGATGATGCTGTGAAGACGCTCTGATGATGCTGTGATGACGCAGTGATGATGATGTGATGATACAGTGATGACGCTGTGATGATTGTCTGATGATGCAGTGATGATGCACTGATGATGCTGTGATGATGTTGTGATGATGTAGTGATGGTGCAGGGATGATGCTGTCATGAGGCTGTGATGACTCTGTGGTGATGCTGTAATGATGCTGCGATGATGCAGTGATGATACTGTGATGATGCTGTGATGACACTGTGATGATGTTGTGATGATGCTGCGATGATGCAGTGATGATACTGTGATGATGCAGTGATGATGCAGTGATCATGCTGTGATGACGCTATGATGATGCTGTGATTACACTCTGATGATGCACTGATGATGCTGTGACTATGCAGTGATGATGTTGTGATGATGCAGTGTTGACCATGCGATGATGCTGTGATGAGGCAGTGATGAAGCAGTTAAGATGCTGTGATGATGCTCTGATGACACTCTGATAATGCAATGATGATGCTCTGATGACGCTTTGATGATGCAGTAATAAGCAGTAATGATGCTGTGATGATGCTGTGATGATGTTTTTATGATGCAGTGATTATGCAGTGATGATGGTGTGATGACGGTCTAATGATGCTGTGATGATGCAGTGATGATGCTGTGATGATGTAGTGATTATGCTGTGATGATGGTGTGATGATGCAGTGATTATGCAGTGATGATGCTCTGATGACGCTCTAATCATGCTCTGATGATGCTGTGATGATGATGTGATGATCCTTTGATGATGCAGGGATGATGCAGTGATGACGCTGGGAAGACGCAGTTATGATGCTGTGATGACGCTGTGATGATACAGTGATTATGCAGTGATGATGCTGTGATGACACTGTGATGATGTTGTGTAGATGCTGTGATGACACTGTGATGATGCTTTGATGATGCAGTGTTGACCATGCGATGATGCAGTGATGACGCAGTGATGACGCTGCGATGACACTGTGATGACGCTATGATGATGCAGTGATGCTGTGATGATGCAGTGATGATGCTGTGATGACACTGTGATGATGCTGTGATGATGCACTGATGATGCTGTGACGGTGGTGTGATGATGTTGTTATGATGTAGTGATGGTGCAGGGATTATGCTGTGATGGTTCTCTGATGACTCTGTGGTGATGCTGTAATGATGCTGTGATGATGTTATGATGATGCAATGATGATGCTCTGATGACGCTGTGATGATGCAGTAATAAGCAGTGATGATGCTGTGATGACGCTGTGATGATGCTGTGACTATGCAGTGATGACGCTGTGACGATGCAGTGATGATGCAGTGATGATGATGTGATGATGCAGTGATGACGCTGTAATGATTATCTGATGATGCAGTGATGATGCATTGATGATGCTGTGATGGTGGTGTGATGATGCTGTGAAGACGCTCTGATGATGCTGGGATCATGCTGTGATGATGCTGTGATGACTCTGTGGTGATGCTGTAATGATTCTGTGATGATGCTGTGATGACACTGTGATGATGTTCTGATGATACTGCGATGATGCAGTGTTGATACTGCGACGATGCAGTGATGATTCTGTGATGATGCAGTGATGACGCTGTGTTGATGTAGTGATGACGCTGCGATGATGATTTTGTGATGGTGTGATGATGCTCTGATGATGCAGTGATGATGCAGTGATGATGCTGTGATGACGCTGTGAAGATGCAGTGATGATGGTGTGATGATGCTGTGAAGACGTTGTAGTGATTATCTGATGATGCAATGATGATGCATTGATGATGCTGTGATGGTGGTATGATGATGTTGTGATGATGTAGTGATGGTGCAGGGATGATGGTGTGATGATGCTGTGAAGACGCTCTGATGATGCAGTGATGACGCTGTAATGATTATCTGATGATGCAGTGATGATGCTGCGATGGTGGTGTGATGATGTTGTGATGATGTAGTGATGGTGCAGGGATGATGCTGTGATGACTCTGTGGTGATGCTGTAATGATTCTGTGATGATGCAGTGATGATGCTGTGATGACACTGTGATGATGTTGTGATGATGCAGTGATGATGCTGTGAAGATGCTGTGATGATGCAGTGATGACGCTGTGATGATATTGTGTAGTTGATGTGATGATGCAGAGGTGATGCAGTGATGATGCTGTGATGATGCAGTGATTATTCAGTGATGATGCTGTGATGATGCTTTGATGACGCTGTGATGATGTTGTAATAATACTGTGATGGTGCAGTGATGGTGTGATGATGCAGTGATCATGCTGTGATGATGCTGTGATGATGCTGATATAATGCTGTGATGATGCAGTGATTATGCAGTGATGATGCTGTGATGACACTGTGGTGATTTTGTGATGATGCAGTGATGATGGTGTGATGATGCTGTGATGACGCTGTGTTGATGCAGTGATGACGCTGCGATGATGATGTTGTGATGCTGTGATGATGCTATGATTATGTTGCGATGACTCTGTGATGATGCAGTGATGATGCTGTAATGATGCAGTTATGGTGTGATGATGCTCTGATGATGCAGTGATTATGCAGTGATGATGCTGTGATGACACTGTGATGATTCTGTGACGATGCAGTGATGATGCACTGATGATGCTGTGATGGTGGTGTGATGATGTTATGATGATGTAGTGATAGTGCAGGGATGATGCTGTGATGATGCTGTGATGACTCTGTGGTGATGCTGTAATGATGCTGTGATGATGCTGTGATGACACTGCGATGATGATGTTGTGATGATGCTGCGATGATGCTGTGATGATGCTGTGAAGATGCTGTGATGATGCAGTAATAAGCAGTAATGATGCTGTGATGATGCTTTGATGATGCAGTGATTATGCACTGATGATGGTGTGATGACGGTCTAATGATGCTGTGATGATGCAGTGATGATGCTGTGTTGATGCAGTGATGATGCTGTGATGATGGTGTGATGATGCAGTGATTATGCAGTGATGATGCTCTGATGATGCTCTAATCATGCTCTGATGATGCTGTGATGATGCTTTGATGATGCAGGGATGATGCAGTGATGACGCTGTGAAGATGCAATTATGATGCTGTGATGATGCTGTGATGACACTGTGATGATGCAGTGATGATGCTGTGATGATGCAGTGATTATGCAGTGATGATGCTGTTATGAGACTGTGATGATGTTGTGTAGACGATGTGATGATGCTGCAATGATGCTTAGATGACGCTTTGATGATGCAGTGATGATGCTGTGATGATGCTGTGACTATGCAGTGATGACGCTGTGATGATGCATGATGATGCTGTGATTATGATGTGATGACGCCGTGATGATGTAGTGATGATGCTGTGATGATGCAGCGATGATGCAGTGATAATGCTGTGATGATGCAGTGATGATACTGTGATGATGCAGTAATGATGCACTGATGACGCTTTGTTGATGCTTTGTTTACGGTGCGATGATGATGGTTGATGCTCTGATGATGCTATGATTATGTTGCGATGACTCTGTGATGATGCTGTGATGATGCAGTGATGATGGTGTGATGATGCTCTGATGATGCAGTGATGATGATGTGATGACACTGTGATGATGCTGTGATGATTCAGTGATGATGCTGTGATGATGCTGTGAAGACGCTCTGATAATTCTGGCATGATGCAGTGATAATGATGTGATGATGCAGTGATGACGCTGTGATGATTATCTGATGATGCAGTGATGATGCATTGATGATGCTGTGATGGTGGTGTGATGATATTGTGATGATGTAGTGATTATGCAGTGATGATGCTCTGATGACTCTGTGATGATGCTGTAATGATGCTGTTATGATGCAGTGATTTTACAGTGATGATGCTGTTATGAAACTGTGATGATGTTGTGTAGACGATGTGATGATGCTGTGATGATGCTGTGATGATGCTTTGATGATGCAGTGATGATGCTCAGATGATGCTGTGATGATGCAGTGATGACTCTGTAATGATTATCTGATGATGCAGTGATGATGCAGTGATGATGCAGAGATGATGCAGTGATGATGCTGTGATGATGCAGTGATTATTCAGTGATGATGCTGTGATGATGCTTTGATGACGCTGTGATGATGCTGTGACAATACTGTGATGATGCAGTGATGATGGTGTGATGATGCAGTGAGGATGCTGTGATGATGCAGCGATCATGCTGTCATGATGCTGATATAATGCTGTGATGATGCAGTGATGATGCTGTGATGATGCAGTGATGATACTGTGATGATGCAGTGATGACGCTGCGATGATGATGTCATGATGCTGTGATGATGCTATGATTATGTTGCGATGACTCTGTGATGATGCAGTGATGATGCTGTGATGATGCAGTGATGATGCTGTGACTATGCAGTGATGATGCTGTGTTGACCATGCGATGATGCTGTGATGAGGCAGTGATGAAGCAGTTAAGATGCTGTGATGATGCTCTGATGACACTCTGATGATGCTGTGATGATGCAGTGATGATGCTGTGATGACGCTGCGATGACACTGTGATGATGCTGTGATGATGCAGTGTTGATGCTGTGATTATGATGTGATGACGCCCTGATGATATAGTGATGATGCTGTGATGATGCAGTGATAATGCTGTGATGATGCAGTGATTATACAGTGATGAAGCTGTGATGACACTGTGATGATGCTGTGACGATGCAGTGATGATGCAGTGATGATGGTGTGATGATGCTGTGAAGACGCTGTAATGGTTATCTGATGATGCAGTGATGATGCATTGATGATGCTGTGATGGTGGTGTGATGATGTAGTGATGGTGCAGGGATGATGCTGTGATGATGCAGTGATGATGATGTGATGAGACAGTGATGACGCTGTAATGATTATCTGATGATGCAGTGATGATGCATTGATGATGCTGTGATGGTGGTGTGATGATGTAGTGATGGTGCAGGGATGATGCTGTGATGATGCTGTGATGACTCTGTGGTGATGCTGTAATGATTCTGTGATGATGCTGTGATGACACTGTGATGACATCATGATGATGTTGTAATGATACTGCGATGATGCAGTGATGATACTGCGATGATGCAGTGATGATACTGTGATGATGCAGTGATGACGCTGTGTTGATGTAGTGATGACGCTGCGATGGTGATGTTGTGATGCTGTGATGATGCAGTGGTGATGGTGTGATGACGCTCTGATGATGCAGTGATGACACTGTGATGACGCTGTGACGATGCAGTGATGATGGTGTGATGATGCTGTGAAGACGCTATAATGATTTCTGATGATGCAGTGATGATGCATTGATGATGCTGTGATGATGGTGTGATGATGTTGTGATGATGTAGTGATGGTGCAGGGATGATGGTGTGATGATGCTGTGAAGACGCTCTGATGATGCTGTGATGACACAGTGATTATGCAGTGATGACGCTGTAATGATTATCTGATGATGCACTGATGATGCTGCGATGGTGGTGTGATGATGTAGTGATGGTGCAGGGATGATGCTGTGATGACTCTCTGGTGATGCTGTAATGATTCTGTGATGATGCAGTGATGATGCTGTGATGACACTGTGATGATGTTGTGATGATACTGCAATGATGCAGTGATGATACTGTGATGATGCAGTGATGACGCTGTGTTGATGTAGTGATGACGCTGCGATGGTGATGTTGTGATGCTGTGATGATGCAGTGGTGATGGTGTGATGATGCTCTGATGATGCAGTGATGATGCTGTTATGACACTGTGATGATGTTGTGATGATGCAGTGATGATGCTGTGATGATGCTGTGATGATGCTGTGAAGATGCAGTGATTATTCAGTGATGATGCTGTGATGATGCTTTGATGACGCTGTGATGATGCTGTGATAATACTGTGATGATGCTGTGATGATGCTGATATAATGCTGTGATGATGCAGTGATTATGCAGTGATGATGCTGTGATGACACTGTGGTGATTTTGTGATGATGCAGTGATGATGGTGTGATGATGTTGTGATGACACTCTGATGATGCTGTGATGACGCTGCGATGATGATGTTGTGATGCTGTGATGATGCTATGATTATGTTGCGATGACTCTGTGATGATGCAGTGATGATGTTGTGATGATGCAGTGATGGTGTGATGATGCTCTGATGATGCAGTGATGATGCAGTGATTATGCTGTGATGATGGTGTGATGATGCTTTGATGATGCAGGGATGATGCTGTGTTGATGCAGTGATGATGCAGTGATTATGCTGTGATGATGGTGTGATGATGCAGTGATTATGCAGTGATGGTGCTCTGATGACGCTGTAATCATGCTCTGATGACGCTGTGATGATGCAGTGTTGACCATGCGATGATGCTGTGATGACACTGTGATGACGCTGTGATGATGCAGTGATGCAGGGATGATGCAGTGATGATGCTGTGATGACGCTGTGATGACACTGTGATGATGCTGTGATGATGCAGTGATGATGGTGTGATGATGCTGTGAAGACGCTCTGATGATGCTGTGATGACGCAGTGATGATGTGATGATACAGTGATGACGCTGTGATGATGCTGTGATGATGCAGTGATGATGCACTGATGATGCTGTGATGACGCTGTGATGATGCAGTAATAAGCAGTAATAATGCTGTGATGATGCTGTGATGATGCTTTGATGATGCAGTGATTATGCTGTGATGATGCAGTGATCATGCTGTGATGATGCTGATATAATGCTCTGATGATGCAGTGATTATGCAGTGATGATGCTGTGATGACGCTGTGATGATGCTGTGATGATGCAGTGATGATGATGTGATGATGCAGTTATGATGCAATGATGATGGTGTGATGATGCAGTGATGATGCAGTGGTGATGCAGTAAGTAAGCAGAAATGATGCTGTAATGATGCTGTAATGAAGATGTGATTATGCAGTGATTACGCAGTCATGATGTTGTGATGATGCTCTGATGATGCAGTCATGATGCTGTGATGATGCAGTGTTGACCATGCGATGATGCTGTGAGGAGGCAGTGATGAAGCACTTAAGATGCTCTGATGATGCTCTGATGACGCAGTGATGATTTTGTAATTACACTGTGATGATGCATTTATGTTGCTGCGATGACACTGTGACGACGCTGTGGTGATGCAGTGACGCAGAGATGATACTGCGATGATGTTGAGATAATGTTGTGAGGATGCACCCGAGGTGCGATCCTGACCCCGTTGCGGCTAGCAAACACTTCGGCCGGGACCGGAGTCCTGGGGCTCAGTACGTCCGGCTGCCGCCCCGCACGGGAACGAACCTCCGTTCTCCTGGACGGCCAGTCCCCGAGCCGGCAAACGACAGCCTCCCACTTCCCGGCACGGCTGGCACCCAAGCAGCTTGTGGCCGGTCACCCGTGTCGTGGCATCGCCGTCCCCGAGCCGCTCGAGGTGGGACCCGGACCGCGGTGCTGCTACCACACAGGTCGCCGTGCAACAGAGCTTAGGGGTTCGGGACGGACAGCCGCCGCCCCGCACGGGAACGAACCTCCGTTCTCCGCGACGGTCAGCCCCCGAGCAGGCGGACGACAGCCTCCCGCTTCCAGGCACAGCTGGCACCCATGCCACTGGTGGCCGGACAACCGTGTCGTGGCATCGCCTTCCACAAGCCACCAGAAACGGGACCCGGACACGGTTCGGCTAGCACACACGTAGCCCAGGACCAGAAACAAGGGGCTCGGGACACCCGGCCCACGCTGCCCGTGGACGGACACCCGTGTCCTGCGATCGCCATACCAGAGCCTCCCGACGTGCGATCCTGACCCCGTTGCGGCTAGCAAACACTTCGTCCGGGACCGGAGTCCTGGGGCTCAGTACGTCCGGCTGCCGCCCCGCACGGGAACGAACCTCCGTTCTCCGTGACGTTCAGCCCGCGAGCCGGCGGACGACAGCCTCCCTCTTCCGGCACAGTTGGCACCCATTCCACTGGTGGCCGGACAACGGTGTCGTGGCATCGCCTTCCACAAGCCACCAGAAACGGGACCCGGACACGGTTCGGCTAGCACACACGTAGCCCAGGACCGGAAACAAGGGGCTCGGGACACCCGGCCCCACGCTGCCCGTGGACGGAAACACGTGTCCTGCGATCGCTTTCCCCGTGCCGCTCGAGGTGGGACCCGGACCGCGGTGCTGCTACCACACAGGTCGCCGTGCAACAGACCTTTGGGGTTCGGGACGTCCGGCTGCCGCCCTGCACGGGAACGAACCTCTGTCCTCCGGGACGTTCAGCCCGCGAGCCGGCGGACGACAGCCTCCCTCTTCCGGCACAGTTGGCACCCATTCCACTCGTGGCCGGACAAACATGTCGTGGCACCGCCTTACCCGAGCCGCTTGAAACGGGACCCGGACACGGTCTGGGTAGCACACACGTCGCCCAGGACCGGAAACAAGGGGCTCGGGACACCCAGCCCCACGCTGCCCGTGGACGGAAACACGTGTCCTGCGATAGCTTTCCCCGTGCCGCTCGAGGTGGGACCCGAACCGAGGTGCGGCTGCCACACAGGTCGCCGTGCAACAGAACTTAGGGCTTCGGAACGGACAGCCGCCGCCCCGCACGGGAACGAACCTCCGTTCTCCGGGACGTTCAGCCCGCGAGCCGGCGGACGACAGCCTCCCTCTTCCGGCACAGTTGGCACCCATTCCACTCGTGGCCGGACAAACATGTCGTGGCACCGCCTTACCCGAGCCGCTCGAGGTGGGACCCAGACACGGTCCGGCTAGCAAACACGTCGCCCAGGACCGGAAACAAGGGGCGCGGGACACCCGGCCCCACGCTGCCCGTGGACGGAAACACGTGTCCTGCGATCGCTTTCCCTGTGCCGCTCGAGGTGGGACCCGGACCGCGGTGCTGCTACCACACTGGTCGCCGTGCAACAGATCTTAGGGGTTCGGGACGGACAGCCGCCGCCCCGCACGGGAACGAACCTCCGTTCTCCGGGACGGTCAGTCCCTGAGCCGGCGGACGAAAGCCTCCCGCTTCCAGGCACAGCTGGCACCCATGCCACTGGTGGCCGGACAACGGTGTCGTGGCATCGCCTTCCACAAGCCACCAGAAACGGGACCCGGACACGGTTCGGCTAGCACACACGTAGCCCAGGACCGGAAACAAGGGGCTCGGGACACCCGGCCCCACGCTGCCCGTGGACGGACACCCGTGTCCTGCGATCGCCATACCAGAGCCACCCGAGGTGCGATCCTGACCCCGTTGCGGCTAGCAAACACTTCGGCCGGGACCGGAGTCCTGGGGCTCAGTACGTCCGGCTGCCGCCCCGCACGGGAACGAACCTCCGTTCTCCGGGACGGCCAGTCCCCGAGCCGGCAAACGACAGCCTCCCACTTCCCGGCACGGCTGGCACCCAAGCAGCTTGTGGCTGGTCACCCGTGTCGTGGCATCGCCTTCCCCGAGCCGTTCGAGGTGGGACCCGGACCGCGATGCGGCTGCCACACAGGTCGCCGTGCAACAGAGCTTAGGGCTTCGGGACGGACAGCCGCCGTCCCGCACGGGAACGAACCTCCGTTCTCCGGGACGTTCAGCCCGCGAGCCGGCGGACGACAGCCTCGCTCTTCCGGCACAGTTGGCACCCATTCCACTCGTGGCCGGACAAACATGTCGTGGCACCGCCTTACCCGAGCCGCTTGAAACGGGACCCGGACACGGTCTGGGTAGCACACACGTCGCCCAGGACCGTAAACAAGGGGCTCGGGACACCCGGCCCCACGCTGCCCGTGGACGGAAACACGTGTCCTGCGATCGCTTTCCCCGTGCCGCTCGAGGTGGGACCCGGACCGAGGTGCGGCTCCAACACAGGTCGCCGTGCAACAGATCTTAGGGCTTCGGGACGGACAGCCGCCGCCCCGCACGGGAACGAACCTCCGTTCTCCGGGACTGCTAGTCCCAGAGCGGGCAAACGACAGCCTCCCACTTCCCGGCACGGCTGGCACCCAAGCAGCTTGTGGCTGGTCACCCGTGTCGTGGCATCGCCGTCCCCGAGCCGTTCGAGGTGGGACCGGGACCGCGGTGCTGCTACCACACAGGTCGCCGTGCAACAGAGCTTAGGGGTTCGGGACGGACGGCCGCCGCCCCGCACGGGAACGAACCTCTGTCCTCCGGGACGGTCAGTCCCTGAGCCGGCGGACGACAGCCTCCCTCTTCCGGCACAGTTGGCACCCATTCCACTCGTGGCCGGACAAACATGTCGTGGCACCGCCTTACCCGAGCCGCTCGAGGTGGGACCCAGACACGGTCCGGCTAGCACACACGTCGCCCAGGACCGGAAACAAGGGGCTCGGGACACCCGGCCCCACGCTGCCCGTGGACGGAAACACGTGTCCTGCGATCGCTTTCCCCGTGCCGCTCGAGGTGGGACCCGGACCGCGGTGCTGCTACCACACAGGTCGCCGTGCAACAGACCTTTGGGGTTCGGGACGTCCGGCTGCCGCCCTGCACGGGAACGAACCTCTGTCCTCCGGGACGTTCAGCCCGCGAGCCGGCGGACGACAGCCTCCCTCTTCCGGCACAGTTGGCACCCATTCCACTCGTGGCCGGACAAACATGTCGTGGCACCGCCTTACCCGAGCCGCTTGAAACGGGACCCGGACACGGTCTGGGTAGCACACACGTCGCCCAGGACCGGAAACAAGGGGCTCGGGACACCCAGCCCCACGCTGCCCGTGGACGGAAACACGTGTCCTGCGATAGCTTTCCCCGTGCCGCTCGAGGTGGGACCCGAACCGAGGTGCGGCTGCCACACAGGTCGCCGTGCAACAGAGCTTAGGGCTTCGGAACGGACAGCCGCCGCCCCGCACGGGAACGAACCTCCGTTCTCCGGGACGTTCAGCCCGCGAGCCGGCGGACGACAGCCTCCCTCTTCCGGCACAGTTGGCACCCATTCCACTCGTGGCCGGACAAACATGTCGCGGCAACGCCTTACCCGAGCCGCTCGAGGTGGGACCCAGACACGGTCCGGCTAGCACACACGTCGCCCAGGACCGTAAACAAGGGGCTCGGGACACCCGGCCCCACGCTGCCCGTGGACGGAAACACGTGTCCTGCGATCGCTTTCCCCGTGCCGCTCGAGCTGGGTCCCGAATCGCGATGCGGCTGCCACACAGGTCGCCGTGCAACAGACCTTTGGGGTTCGGGACGGACGGGCGCCGCCCCGCACGGGAACGAACCTCCGTTCTCCGGGACTGCTAGTCCCAGAGCGGGCAAAAGACAGCCTCCCACTTCCCGGCACGGCTGGCACCCAAGCAGCTTGTGGCTGGTCACCCGTGTCGTGGCATCGCCGTCCCCGAGCCGTTCGAGGTGGGACCGGGACCGCGGTGCTGCTACCACACAGGTCGCCGTGCAACAGAGCTTAGGGGTTCGGGACGGACGGCCGCCGCCCCGCACGGGAACGAACCTCTGTCCTCCGGGACGGTCAGTCCCAGAGCCGGCGGACGACAGCCTCCCTCTTCCGGCACAGTTGGCACCCATTCCACTCGTGGCCGGACAAACATGTCGTGGCACCGCCTTACCCGAGCCGCTCGAGGTGGGACCCAGACACGGTCCGGCTAGCAAACACGTCGCCCAGGACCGGAAACAAGGGGCGCGGGACACCCGGCCCCACGCTGCCCGTGGACGGAAACACGTGTCCTGCGATCGCTTTCCCTGTGCCGCTCGAGGTGGGACCCGGACCGCGGTGCTGCTACCACACAGGTCGCCGTGCAACAGATCTTAGGGGTTCGGGACGGACAGCCGCCGCCCCGCACGGGAACGAACCTCCGGTCTCCGGGACGGTCAGTCCCTGAGCCGGCGGACGAAAGCCTCCCGCTTCCAGGCACAGCTGGCACCCATGCCACTGGTGGCCGGACAACGGTGTCGTGGCATCGCCTTCCACAAGCCACCAGAAACGGGACCCGGACACGGTTCGGCTAGCACACACGTAGCCCAGGACCGGAAACAAGGGGCTCGGGACACCCGGCCCCACGCTGCCCGTGGACGGACACCCGTGTCCTGCGATCGCCATACCAGAGCCACCCGAGGTGCGATCCTGACCCCGTTGCGGCTAGCAAACACTTCGGCCGGGACCGGAGTCCTGGGGCTCAGTACGTCCGGCTGCCGCCCCGCACGGGAACGAACCTCCGTTCTCCGGGACGGCCAGTCCCCGAGCCGGCAAACGACAGCCTCCCACTTCCCGGCACGGCTGGCACCCAAGCAGCTTGTGGCTGGTCACCCGTGTCGTGGCATCGCCGTCCCCGAGCCGTTCGAGGTGGGACCCGGACCGCGATGCGGCTGCCACACAGGTCGCCGTGCAACAGAGCTTAGGGCTTCGGGACGGACGGCCGCCGTCCCGCACGGGAACGAACCTCCGTTCTCCGGGACGTTCAGCCCGCGAGCCGGCGGACGACAGCCTCGCTCTTCCGGCACAGTTGGCACCCATTCCACTCGTGGCCGGACAAACATGTCGTGGCACCGCCTTACCCGAGCCGCTTGAAACGGGACCCGGACACGGTCTGGGTAGCACACACGTCGCCCAGGACCGGAAACAAGGGGCTCGGGACACCCGGCCCCACGCTGCCCGTGGACGGAAACACGTGTCCTGCGATCGCTTTCCCCGTGCCGCTCGAGGTGGGACCCGGACCGAGGTGCGGCTCCAACACAGGTCGCCGTGCAACAGATCTTAGGGCTTCGGGACGGACAGCCGCCGCCCCGCACGGGAACGAACCTCCGTTCTCCGGGACTGCTAGTCCCAGAGCGGGCAAACGACAGCCTCCCACTTCCCGGCACGGCTGGCACCCAAGCAGCTTGTGGCTGGTCACCCGTGTCGTGGCATCGCCGTCCCCGAGCCGTTCGAGGTGGGACCGGGACCGCGGTGCTGCTACCACACAGGTCGCCGTGCAACAGAGCTTAGGGGTTCGGGACGGACGGCCGCCGCCCCGCACGGGAACGAACCTCTGTCCTCCGGGACGGTCAGTCCCTGAGCCGGCGGACGACAGCCTCCCTCTTCCGGCACAGTTGGCACCCATTCCACTCGTGGCCGGACAAACATGTCGTGGCACCGCCTTACCCGAGCCGCTCGAGGTGGGACCCAGACACGGTCCGGCTAGCAAACACGTCGCCCAGGACCGGAAACAAGGGGCGCGGGACACCCGGCCCCACGCTGCCCGTGGACGGAAACACGTGTCCTGCGATCGCTTTCCCTGTGCCGCTCGAGGTGGGACCCGGACCGCGGTGCTGCTACCACATTGGTCGCCGTGCAACAGATCTTAGGGGTTCGGGACGGACAGCCGCCGCCCCGCACGGGAACGAACCTCCGGTCTCCGGGACGGTCAGTCCCTGAGCCGGCGGACGAAAGCCTCCCGCTTCCAGGCACAGCTGGCACCCATGCCACTGGTGGCCGGACAACGGTGTCGTGGCATCGCCTTCCACAATCCACCAGAAACGGGACCCGGACACGGTTCGGCTAGCACACACGTAGCCCAGGACCGGAAACAAGGGGCTCGGGACACCCGGCCCCACGCTGCCCGTGGACGGACACCCGTGTCCTGCGATCGCCATACCAGAGCCACCCGAGGTGCGATCCTGACCCCGTTGCGGCTAGCAAACACTTCGGCCGGGACCGGAGTCCTGGGGCTCAGTACGTCCGGCTGCCGCCCCGCACGGGAACGAACCTCCGTTCTCCGGGACGGCCAGTCCCTGAGCCGGCGGAAGACAGCCTCGCTCTTCCGGCACAGTTGGCACCCATTCCACTCGTGGCCGGACAAACATGTCGTGGCACCGCCTTACCCGAGCCGCTTGAAACGGGACCCGGACACGGTCTGGGTAGCACACACGTCGCCCAGGACCGGAAACAAGGGGCTCGGGACACCCGGCCCCACGCTGCCCGTGGACGGAAACACGTGTCCTGCGATCGCTTTCCCCGTGCCGCTCGAGGTGGGACCGGACCGAGGTGCGGCTCCAACACAGGTCGCCGTGCAACAGATCTTAGGGCTTCGGGACGGACAGCCGCCGCCCCGCACGGGAACGAACCTCCGTTCTCCGGGACTGCTAGTCCCAGAGCGGGCAAACGACAGCCTCCCACTTCCCGGCACGGCTGGCACCCAAGCAGCTTGTGGCTGGTCACCCGTGTCGTGGCATCGCCGTCCCCGAGCCGTTCGAGGTGGGACCCGGACCGAGGTGCGGCTGCCACACAGGTCGCCGTGCAACAGACCTTAGGGGTTCGGGACGGACGGCCGCCGCCCCGCACGGGAACGAACCTCTGTCCTCCGGGACGGTCAGTCCCTGAGCCGGCGGACGAAAGCCTCCCGCTTCCAGGCACAGCTGGCACCCATGCCACTGGTGGCCGGACAACGGTGTCGTGGCATCGCCTTCCACAAGCCACCAGAAACGGGACCCGGACACGGTTCGGCTAGCACACACGTAGCCCAGGACCGGAAACAAGGGGCTCGGGACACCCGGCCCCACGCTGCCCGTGGACGGACACCCGTGTCCTGCGATCGCCATACCAGAGCCACCCGAGGTGCGATCCTGACCCCGTTGCGGCTAGCAAACACTTCGGCCGGGACCGGAGTCCTGGGGCTCAGTACGTCCGGCTGCCGCCCCGCACGGGAACGAACCTCCGTTCTCCGGGACGGCCAGTCCCCGAGCCGGCAAACGACAGCCTCCCACTTCCCGGCACGGCTGGCACCCAAGCAGCTTGTGGCTGGTCACCCGTGTCGTGGCATCGCCGTCCCCGAGCCGTTCGAGGTGGGACCCGGACCGCGATGCGGCTGCCACACAGGTCGCCGTGCAACAGAGCTTAGGGCTTCGGGACGGACAGCCGCCGTCCCGCACGGGAACGAACCTCCGTTCTCCGGGACGTTCAGCCCGCGAGCCGGCGGACGACAGCCTCGCTCTTCCGGCACAGTTGGCACCCATTCCACTCGTGGCCGGACAAACATGTCGTGGCACCGCCTTACCCGAGCCGCTTGAAACGGGACCCGGACACGGTCTGGGTAGCACACACGTCGCCCAGGACCGGAAACAAGGGGCTCGGGACACCCGGCCCCACGCTGCCCGTGGACGGAAACACGTGTCCTGCGATCGCTTTCCCCGTGCCGCTCGAGGTGGGACCCGGACCGAGGTGCGGCTCCAACACAGGTCGCCGTGCAACAGATCTTAGGGCTTCGGGACGGACAGCCGCCGCCCCGCACGGGAACGAACCTCCGTTCTCCGGGACTGCTAGTCCCAGAGCGAGCAAACGACAGCCTCCCACTTCCCGGCACGGCTGGCACCCAAGCAGCTTGTGGCTGGTCACCCGTGTCGTGGCATCGCCGTCCCCGAGCCGTTCGAGGTGGGACCGGGACCGCGGTGCTGCTACCACACAGGTCGCCGTGCAACAGAGCTTAGGGGTTCGGGACGGACGGCCGCCGCCCCGCACGGGAACGAACCTCTGTCCTCCGGGACGGTCAGTCCCTGAGCCGGCGGACGACAGCCTCCCGCTTCCGGCACAGTTGGCACCCATTCCACTCGTGGCCGGACAAACATGTCGTGGCACCGCCTTACCCGAGCCGCTCGAGGTGGGACCCAGACACGGTCCGGCTAGCAAACACGTCGCCCAGGACCGGAAACAAGGGGCGCGGGACACCCGGCCCCACGCTGCCCGTGGACGGAAACACGTGTCCTGCGATCGCTTTCCCCGTGCCGCTCGAGGTGGGACCCGGACCGCGGTGCTGCTACCACACAGGTCGCCGTGCAACAGACCTTTGGGGTTCGGGACGTCCGGCTGCCGCCCTGCACGGGAACGAACCTCTGTCCTCCGGGACGTTCAGCCCGCGAGCCGGCGGACGACAGCCTCCCTCTTCCGGCACAGTTGGCACCCATTCCACTCGTGGCCGGACAAACATGTCGTGGCACCGCCTTACCCGAGCCGCTTGAAACGGGACCCGGACACGGTCTGGGTAGCACACACGTCGCCCAGGACCGGAAACAAGGGGCTCGGGACACCCAGCCCCACGCTGCCCGTGGACGGAAACACGTGTCCTGCGATAGCTTTCCCCGTGCCGCTCGAGGTGGGACCCGAACCGAGGTGCGGCTGCCACACAGGTCGCCGTGCAACAGAGCTTAGGGCTTCGGAACGGACAGCCGCCGCCCCGCACGGGAACGAACCTCCGTTCTCCGGGACGTTCAGCCCGCGAGCCGGCGGACGACAGCCTCCCTCTTCCGGCACAGTTGGCACCCATTCCACTCGTGGCCGGACAAACATGTCGCGGCAACGCCTTACCCGAGCCGCTCGAGGTGGGACCCAGACACGGTCCGGCTAGCACACACGTCGCCCAGGACCGGAAACAAGGGGCTCGGGACACCCGGCCCCACGCTGCCCGTGGACGGAAACACGTGTCCTGCGATCGCTTTCCCCGTGCCGCTCGAGCTGGGTCCCGAATCGCGATGCGGCTGCCACACAGGTCGCCGTGCAACACACCTTAGGGGTTCGGGACGGACGGGCGCCGCCCCGCACGGGAACGAACCTCCGTTCTCCGGGACTGCTAGTCCCAGAGCGGGCAAAAGACAGCCTCCCACTTCCCGGCACGGCTGGCACCCAAGCAGCTTGTGGCTGGTCACCCGTGTCGTGGCATCGCCGTCCCCGAGCCGTTCGAGGTGGGACCGGGACCGCGGTGCTGCTACCACACAGGTCGCCGTGCAACAGAGCTTAGGGGTTCGGGACGGACGGCCGCCGCCCCGCACGGGAACGAACCTCTGTCCTCCGGGACGGTCAGTCCCAGAGCCGGCGGACGACAGCCTCCCTCTTCCGGCACAGTTGGCACCCATTCCACTCGTGGCCGGACAAACATGTCGTGGCACCGCCTTACCCGAGCCGCTCGAGGTGGGACCCAGACACGGTCCGGCTAGCAAACACGTCGCCCAGGACCGGAAACAAGGGGCGCGGGACACCCGGCCCCACGCTGCCCGTGGACGGAAACACGTGTCCTGCGATCGCTTTCCCTGTGCCGCTCGAGGTGGGACCCGGACCGCGGTGCTGCTACCACACAGGTCGCCGTGCAACAGATCTTAGGGGTTCGGGACGGACAGCCGCCGCCCCGCACGGGAACGAACCTCCGGTCTCCGGGACGGTCAGTCCCTGAGCCGGCGGACGAAAGCCTCCCGCTTCCAGGCACAGCTGGCACCCATGCCACTGGTGGCCGGACAACGGTGTCGTGGCATCGCCTTCCACAAGCCACCAGAAACGGGACCCGGACACGGTTCGGCTAGCACACACGTAGCCCAGGACCGGAAACAAGGGGCTCGGGACACCCGGCCCCACGCTGCCCGTGGACGGACACCCGTGTCCTGCGATCGCCATACCAGAGCCACCCGAGGTGCGATCCTGACCCCGTTGCGGCTAGCAAACACTTCGGCCGGGACCGGAGTCCTGGGGCTCAGTACGTCCGGCTGCCGCCCCGCATGGGAACGAACCTCCGTTCTCCGGGACGGCCAGTCCCCGAGCCGGCAAACGACAGCCTCCCACTTCCCGGCACGGCTGGCACCCAAGCAGCTTGTGGCTGGTCACCCGTGTCGTGGCATCGCCGTCCCCGAGCCGTTCGAGGTGGGACCCGGACCGCGATGCGGCTGCCACACAGGTCGCCGTGCAACAGAGCTTAGGGCTTCGGGACGGACAGCCGCCGTCCCGCACGGGAACGAACCTCCGTTCTCCGGGACGTTCAGCCCGCGAGCCGGCGGACGACAGCCTCGCTCTTCCGGCACAGTTGGCACCCATTCCACTCGTGGCCGGACAAACATGTCGCGGCAACGCCTTACCCGAGCCGCTTGAAACGGGACCCGGACACGGTCTGGGTAGCACACACGTCGCCCAGGACCGTAAACAAGGGGCTCGGGACACCCGGCCCCACGCTGCCCGTGGACGGAAACACGTGTCCTGCGATCGCTTTCCCCGTGCCGCTCGAGGTGGGACCCGGACCGAGGTGCGGCTCCAACACAGGTCGCCGTGCAACAGATCTTAGGGCTTCGGGACGGACAGCCGCCGCCCCGCACGGGAACGAACCTCCGTTCTCCGGGACTGCTAGTCCCAGAGCGGGCAAACGACAGCCTCCCACTTCCCGGCACGGCTGGCACCCAAGCAGCTTGTGGCTGGTCACCCGTGTCGTGGCATCGCCGTCCCCGAGCCGTTCGAGGTGGGACCGGGACCGCGGTGCTGCTACCACACAGGTCGCCGTGCAACAGACCTTTGGGGTTCGGGACGGACGGGCGCCGCCCCGCACGGGAACGAAACTCCGTTCTCCGGGACGGCCAGTCCCCGAGCCGGCAAACGAAAGCCTCCCACTTCCCGGCACGGCTGGCACCCAAGCAGCTTGTGGCCGGTCACCCGTGTCGTGTCATCGCATTCGTCGTGCCGCTCGAGGTGGGACCCAGACACGGTCCGGCTAGCGCACACGTCGCCCACGACCGGAAACAAGGGGCTCGGGACACCCGGCCCCACGCTGCCCGTGGACGGAAACACTTGTCGAGCGGTCGCTTTCCACGTGCCGCTCGAGCTGGGTCCCGAATCGCGATGCGGCTGCCACACAGGTCGCCGTGCAACACACCTTAGGGGTTCGGGACGGACGGCCGCCGCCCCGCACGGGAACGAACCTCCGTTCTCCGGGACGGTCAGTCCCTTAGCCGGCGGACGACAGCCTCGCTCTTCCGGCACAGTTGGCACCCATTCCACTCGTGGCCGGACAAACATGTCGTGGCACCGCCTTACCCGAGCCGCTCGAGGTGGGACCCAGACACGGTCCGGCTAGCACACACGTCTCCCAGGACCGGAAACAAGGGGCTCGGGACACCCGGCCCCACGCTGCCCGTGGACGGAAACACGTGTCCTGCGATCGCTTTCCCCGTGCCGCTCGAGCTGGGTCCCGAATCGCGATGCGGCTGCCACACAGGTCGCCGTGCAACAGACCTTAGGGGTTCGGGACGGACGGGCGCCGCCCCGCACGGGAACGAACCTCCGTTCTCCGGGACTGCTAGTCCCAGAGCGGGCAAACGACAGCCTCCCACTTCCCGGCACGGCTGGCACCCAAGCAGCTTGTGGCTGGTCACCCGTGTCGTGGCATCGCCGTCCCCGAGCCGTTAGAGGTAGGACCGGGGCCGCGGTGCTGCTACCACACAGGTCGCCGTGCAACACACCTTAGGGGTTCGGGACGGACAGCCGCCGCCCCGCACGGGAACGAACCTCCGGTCTCCGGGACGGTCAGTCCCTTAGCCGGCGCACGAAAGCCTCCCGCTACCAGGCACAGCTGGCACCAATGCCACTGGTGGCCGGACAACGGTGTCGTGGCATCGCCTTCCACAAGCCACCAGAAACGGGACCCGGACACGGTTCGGCTAGCACACACGTAGCCCAGGACCGGAAACAAGGGGCTCGGGACACCCGGCCCCACGCTGCCCGTGGACGGACACCCGTGTCCTGCGATCGCCATACCAGAGCCACCCGAGGTGCGATCCTGACCCCGTTGCGGCTAGCAAACACTTCGGCTGGGACCGGAGTCCTGGGGCTCAGTACATCCGGCTGCCGCCCCGCACGGGAACGAACCTCCGTTCTCCGGGACAGCCAGTCCCCGAGCCGGCAAACGACAGCCTCCCACTTCCCGGCACGGCTGGCACCCAAGCAGCTTGTGGCCGGTCACCCGTGTCGTGACATCGCATTCGCCGTGCCGCTCGAGGTGGGACCCAGACACGGTCCGGCTAGCGCACACGTCGCCCACGACCGGAAACAAGGGGCTCGGGACACCCGGCCCCACGCTGCCCGTGGACGGAAACACTTGTCGAGCGGTCGCTTTCCCCGTGCCGCTCGAGCTGGGTCCCGAATCGCGATGCGGCTGCCACACAGGTCGCCGTGCAACAGAGCTTAGGGGTTCGGGACGGACGGGCGCCGCCCCGCACGGGAACGAACCTCCGTTCTCCGGGACTGCTAGTCCCAGAGCGGGCAAACGACAGCCTCCCACTTCCCGGCACGGCTGGCACCCAAGCAGCTTGTGGCTGGTCACCCGTGTCGTGGCATCGCCGTCCCCGAGCCGTTCGACGTGGGACCCGGACCGCGATGCGGCTGCCACACAGGTCGCCGTGCAACAGAGCTTAGGGGTTCGGGACGGACGGCCGCCGCCCCGCACGGGAACGAACCTCTGTCCTCCGGGACGGTCAGTCCCTGAGCCGGCGGACGAAAGCCTCCCTCTTCCGGCACAGTTGGCACCCATTCCACTCGTGGCCGGTCACACGTGTCGTGACATCGCATTCGCCGTGCCGCTCGAGGTGGGACCCAGACACGGTCCGGCTAGCGCACACGTCGCCCACGACCGGAAACAAGGGGCTCGGGACACCCGGCCCCACGCTGCCCGTGGACGGAAACACTTGTCGAGCGGTCGCTTTCCACGTGCCGCTCGAGCTGGGTCCCGAATCGCGATGCGGCTGCCACACAGGTCGCCGTGCAACACACCTTAGGGGTTCGGGACGGACGGCCGCCGCCCCGCACGGGAACGAACCTCCGTTCTCCGGGACGGTCAGTCCCTTAGCCGGCGGACGACAGCCTCGCTCTTCCGGCACAGTTGGCACCCATTCCACTCGTGGCCGGACAAACATGTCGTGGCACCGCCTTACCCGAGCCGCTCGAGGTGGGACCCAGACACGGTCCGGCTAGCACACACGTCTCCCAGGACCGGAAACAAGGGGCTCGGGACACCCGGCTCCACGCTGCCCGTGGACGGAAACACGTGTCCTGCGATCGCTTTCCCCGTGCCGCTCGAGCTGGGTCCCGAATCGCGATGCGGCTGCCACACAGGTCGCCGTGCAACAGACCTTAGGGGTTCGGGACGGACGGGCGCCGCCCCGCACGGGAACGAACCTCCGTTCTCCGGGACTGCTAGTCCCAGAGCGGGCAAACGACAGCCTCCCACTTCCCGGCACGGCTGGCACCCAAGCAGCTTGTGGCTGGTCACCCGTGTCGTGGCATCGCCGTCCCCGAGCCGTTAGAGGTAGGACCGGGGCCGCGGTGCTGCTACCACACAGGTCGCCGTGCAACACACCTTAGGGGTTCGGGACGGACAGCCGCCGCCCCGCACGGGAACGAACCTCCGGTCTCCGGGACGGTCAGTCCCTTAGCCGGCGCACGAAAGCCTCCCGCTACCAGGCACAGCTGGCACCAATGCCACTGGTGGCCGGACAACGGTGTCGTGGCATCGCCTTCCACAAGCCACCAGAAACGGGACCCGGACACGGTTCGGCTAGCACACACGTAGCCCAGGACCGGAAACAAGGGGCTCGGGACACCCGGCCCCACGCTGCCCGTGGACGGACACCCGTGTCCTGCGATCGCCATACCAGAGCCACCCGAGGTGCGATCCTGACCCCGTTGCGGCTAGCAAACACTTCGGCTGGGACCGGAGTCCTGGGGCTCAGTACATCCGGCTGCCGCCCCGCACGGGAACGAACCTCCGTTCTCCGGGACAGCCAGTCCCCGAGCCGGCAAACGACAGCCTCCCACTTCCCGGCACGGCTGGCACCCAAGCAGCTTGTGGCCGGTCACCCGTGTCGTGACATCGCATTCGCCGTGCCGCTCGAGGTGGGACCCAGACACGGTCCGGCTAGCGCACACGTCGCCCACGACCGGAAACAAGGGGCTCGGGACACCCGGCCCCACGCTGCCCGTGGACGGAAACACTTGTCGAGCGGTCGCTTTCCCCGTGCCGCTCGAGCTGGGTCCCGAATCGCGATGCGGCTGCCACACAGGTCGCCGTGCAACACACCTTTGGGGTTCGGGACGGACGGGCGCCGCCCCGCACGGGAACGAACCTCCGTTCTCCGGGACTGCTAGTCCCAGAGCGGGCAAACGACAGCCTCCCACTTCCCGGCACGGCTGGCACCCAAGCAGCTTGTGGCTGGTCACCCGTGTCGTGGCATCGCCGTCCCCGAGCCGTTAGAGGTAGGACCGGGACCGCGGTGCTGCTACCACACAGGTCGCCGTGCAACACACCTTAGGGGTTCGGGACGGACAGCCGCCGCCCCGCACGGGAACGAACCTCCGGTCTCCGGGACGGTCAGTCCCTTAGCCGGCGCACGAAAGCCTCCCGCTACCAGGCACAGCTGGCACCAATGCCACTGGTGACCGGACAACGGTGTCGTGGCATCGCCTTCCACAAGCCACCAGAAACGGGACCCGGACACGGTTCGGCTAGCACACACGTAGCCCAGGACCGGAAACAAGGGGCTCGGGACACCCGGCCCCACGCTGCCCGTGGACGGACACCCGTGTCCTGCGATCGCCATACCAGAGCCACCCGAGGTGCGATCCTGACCCCGTTGCGGCTAGCAAACACTTCGGCTGGGACCGGAGTCCTGGGGCTCAGTACGTCCGGCTGCCGCCCCGCACGGGAACGAACCTCCGTTCTCCGGGACGGCCAGTCCCCGAGCCGGCAAACGACAGCCTCCCACTTCCCGGCACGGCTGGCACCCAAGCAGCTTGTGGCCGGTCACCCGTGTCGTGACATCGCATTCGCCGTGCCGCTCGAGGTGGGACCCAGACACGGTCCGGCTAGCGCACACGTCGCCCACGACCGGAAACAAGGGGCTCGGGACACCCGGCCCCACGCTGCCCGTGGACGGAAACACTTGTCGAGCGGTCGCTTTCCCCGTGCCGCTCGAGCTGGGTCCCGAATCGCGATGCGGCTGCCACACAGGTCGCCGTGCAACAGAGCTTAGGGGTTCGGGACGGACGGGCGCCGCCCCGCACGGGAACGAACCTCCGTTCTCCGGGACTGCTAGTCCCAGAGCGTGCAAACGACAGCCTCCCAGTTCCCGGCACGGCTGGCACCCAAGCAGCTTGTGGCTGGTCACCCGTGTCGTGGCATCGCCGTCCCCGAGCCGTTCGACGTGGGACCCGGACCGCGATGCGGCTGCCACACAGGTCGCCGTGCAACAGAGCTTAGGGGTTCGGGACGGACGGCCGCCGCCCCGCACGGGAACGAACCTCTGTCCTCCGGGACGGTCAGTCCCTGAGCCGGCGGACGAAAGCCTCCCTCTTCCGGCACAGTTGGCACCCATTCCACTCGTGGCCGGTGACCCGTGTCGTGACATCGCATTCGCCGTGCCGCTCGAGGTGGGACCCAGACACGGTCCGGCTAGCGCACACGTCGCCCACGACCGGAAACAAGGGGCTCGGGACACCCGGCCCCACGCTGGCCGTGGACGGAAACACTTGTCGAGCGGTCGCTTTCCCCGTGCCGCTCGAGCTGGGTCCCGAATCGCGATGCGGATGCCACACAGGTCGCCGTGCAACACACCTTAGGGGTTCGGGACGGACGGGCGCCGCCCCGCACGGGAACGAACCTCCGTTCTCCGGGACTGCTAGTCCCAGAGCGTGCAAACGACAGCCTCCCACTTCCCGGCACGGCTGGCACCCAAGCAGCTTGTGGCTGGTCACCCGTGTCGTGGCATCGCCGTCCCCGAGCCGTTCGACGTGGGACCCGGACCGCGATGCGGCTGCCACACAGGTCGCCGTGCAACAGAGCTTAGGGGTTCGGGACGGACGGCCGCCGCCCCGCACGGGAACGAACCTCCGTTCTCCGGGACGGTCAGTCCCTTAGCCGGCGGACGAAAGCCTCGCTCTTCCGGCACAGTTGGCACCCATTCCACTCGTGGCCGGACAAACATGTCGTGGCACCGCCTTACCCGAGCCGCTCGAGGTGGGACCCAGACACGGTCCGGCTAGCACACACGTCTCCCAGGACCGGAAACAAGGGGCTCGGGACACCCGGCCCCACGCTGCCCGTGGACGGAAACACGTGTCCTGCGATCGCTTTCCCCGTGCCGCTCGAGGTGGGACCCGGACCGCGGTGCTGCTACCACACTGGTCGCCGTGCAACAGACCTTAGGGGTTCGGGACGGACAGCCGCCGCCCCGCACGGGAACGAACCTCCGGTCTCCGGGACGGTCAGTCCCTGAGCCGGCGGACGAAAGCCTCCCGCTTCCAGGCACAGCTGGCACCCATGCCACTGGTGGCCGGACAACGGTGTCGTGGCCTCGCCTTCCACAAGCCACCAGAAACGGGACCCGGACACGGTTCGGCTAGCACACACGTAGCCCAGGACCGGAAACAAGGGGCTCGGGACACCCGGCCACACGCTGCCCGTGAACGGACACCCGTGTCCTGCGATCGCCATACCAGAGCCACCCGAGGTGCGATCCTGACCCCGTTGCGGCTAGCAAACACTTCGGCCGGGACCGGAGTCCTGGGGCTCAGTACGTCCGGCTGCCGCCCCGCACGGGAAAGAACCTCCGTTCTCCGGGACGGCCAGTCCCCGAGCCGGCAAACGACAGCCTCCCACTTCCCGGCACGGCTGGCACCCAAGCAGCTTGTGGCCGGTCACCCGTGTCGTGACATCGCATTCGCCGTGCCGCTCGAGGTGGGACCCAGACACGGTCCGGCTAGCGCACACGTCGCCCACGACCGGAAACAAGGGGCTCGGGACACCCGGCCCCACGCTGCCCGTGGACGTAAATACTTGTCGAGCGGTCGCTTTCACCGTGCCGCTCGAGCTGGGACCCGAATCGCGATGCGGCTGCCACACAGGTCGCCGTGCAACAGAGCTTAGGGGTTCGGGACGGACGGCCGCCGCCCCGCACGGGAACGAACCTCTGTCCTCCGGGACGGTCAGTCCCTGAGCCGGCGGACGACAGCCTCCCTCTTCCGGCACAATTGGCACCCATTCCACTCGTGGCCGGACAAACATGTCGTGGCACCGCCTTACCCGAGCCGCTCGAGGTGGGACCCAGACACGGTCCGGCTAGCAAACACGTCGCCCAGGACCGGAAACAAGGGGCGCGGGACACCCGGCCCCACGCTGCCCGTGGACGGAAACACGTGTCCTGCGATCGCTTTCCCCGTGCCGCTCGAGGTGGGACCCGGACCGCGGTGCTGCTACCACACAGGTCGCCGTGCAACAGACCTTTGGGGTTCGGGACGTCCGGCTGCCGCCCTGCACGGGAACGAACCTCTGTCCTCCGGGACGTTCAGCCCGCGAGCCGGCGGACGACAGCCTCGCTCTTCCGGCACAGTTGGCACCCATTCCACTCGTGGCCGGACAAACATGTCGTGGCAACGCCTTACCCGAGCCGCTTGAAACGGGACCCGGACACGGTCTGGGTAGCACACACGTCGCCCACGACCGGAAACAAGGGGCTCGGGACACCCAGCCCCACGCTGCCCGTGGAAGGAAACACGTGTCCTGCGATAGCTTTCCCCGTGCCGCTCGAGGTGGGACCCGAACCGAGGTGCGGCTGCCACACAGGTCGCCGTGCAACAGAGCTTAGGGCTTCGGAACGGACAGCCGCCGCCCCGCACGGGAACGAACCTCCGTTCTCCGGGACGTTCAGCCCGCGAGCCGGCGGACGACAGCCTCCCTCTTCCGGCACAGTTGGCACCCATTCCACTCGTGGCCGGACAAACATGTCGTGGCACTGCCTTACCCGAGCCGCTCGAGGTGGGACCCAGAGACGGTCCGGCTAGCAAACACGTCGCCCAGGACCGGAAACAAGGGGCTCGGGACACCCGGCCCCACGCTGCCCGTGGACGGAAACACGTGTCCTGCGATCGCTTTCCCCGTGCCGCTCGAGGTGGGACCCGGACCGCGGTGCTGCTACCACACAGGTCGCCGTGCAACAGACCTTTGGGGTTCGGGACGTCCGGCTGCCGCCCTGCACGGGAACGAACCTCTGTCCTCCGGGACGTTCAGCCCGCGAGCCGGCGGACGACAGCCTCGCTCTTCCGGCACAGTTGGCACCCATTCCACTCGTGGCCGGACAAACATGTCGTGGCACCGCCTTACCCGAGCCGCTTGAAACGGGACCCGGACACGGTCTGGGTAGCACACACGTCGCCCAGGACCGGAAACAAGGGGCTCGGGACACCCAGCCCCACGCTGCCCGTGGACGGAAACACGTGTCCTGCGATAGCTTTCCCCGTGCCGCTCGAGGTGGGACCCGAACCGAGGTGCGGCTGCCACACAGGTCGCCGTGCAACAGAGCTTAGGGCTTCGGAACGGACAGCCGCCGCCCCGCACGGGAACGAACCTCCGTTCTCCGGGACGTTCAGCCCGCGAGCCGGCGGACGACAGCCTCCCTCTTCCGGCACAGTTGGCACCCATTCCACTCGTGGCCGGACAAACATGTCGCGGCAACGCCTTACCCGAGCCGCTCGAGGTGGGACCCAGACACGGTCCGGCTAGCGCACACGTCGCCCACGACCGGAAACAAGGGGCTCGGGACACCCGGCCCCACGCTGCCCGTGGACGGAAACACGTGTCCTGCGATCGCTTTCCCCGTGCCGCTCGAGCTGGGTCCCGAATCGCGATGCGGATGCCACACAGGTCGCCGTGCAACACACCTTAGGGGTTCGGGACGGACGGGCGCCGCCCCGCACGGGAACGAACCTCCGTTCTCCGGGACTGCTAGTCCCAGAGCGGGCAAAAGACAGCCTCCCACTTCCCGGCACGGCTGGCACCCAAGCAGCTTGTGGCTGGTCACCCGTGTCGTGGCATCGCCGTCCCCGAGCCGTTCGAGGTGGGACCGGGACCGCGGTGCTGCTACCACACAGGTCGCCGTGCAACAGATCTTAGGGGTTCGGGACGGACGGCCGCCGCCCCGCACGGGAACGAACCTCTGTCCTCCGGGACGGTCAGTCCCAGAGCCGGCGGACGACAGCCTCCCTCTTCCGGCACAGTTGGCACCCATTCCACTCGTGGCCGGACAAACATGTCGTGGCACCGCCTTACCCGAGCCGCTCGAGGTGGGACCCAGACACGGTCCGGCTAGCAAACACGTCGCCCAGGACCGGAAACAAGGGGCGCGGGACACCCGGCCCCACGCTGCCCGTGGACGGAAACACGTGTCCTGCGATCGCTTTCCCTGTGCCGCTCGAGGTGGGACCCGGACCGCGGTGCTGCTACCACACAGGTCGCCGTGCAACAGATCTTAGGGGTTCGGGACGGACAGCCGCCGCCCCGCACGGGAACGAACCTCCGGTCTCCGGGACGGTCAGTCCCTGAGCCGGCGGACGAAAGCCTCCCGCTTCCAGGCACAGCTGGCACCCATGCCACTGGTGGCCGGACAACGGTGTCGTGGCATCGCCTTCCACAAGCCACCAGAAACGGGACCCGGACACGGTTCGGCTAGCACACACGTAGCCCAGGACCGGAAACAAGGGGCTCGGGACACCCGGCCCCACGCTGCCCGTGGACGGACACCCGTGTCCTGCGATCGCCATACCAGAGCCACCCGAGGTGCGATCCTGACCCCGTTGCGGCTAGCAAACACTTCGGCCGGGACCGGAGTCCTGGGGCTCAGTACGTCCGGCTGCCGCCCCGCACGGGAACGAACCTCCGTTCTCCGGGACGGCCAGTCCCCGAGCCGGCAAACGACAGCCTCCCACTTCCCGGCACGGCTGGCACCCAAGCAGCTTGTGGCTGGTCACCCGTGTCGTGGCATCGCCGTCCCCGAGCCGTTCGAGGTGGGACCCGGACCGCGATGCGGCTGCCACACAGGTCGCCGTGCAACAGAGCTTAGGGCTTCGGGACGGACAGCCGCCGTCCCGCACGGGAACGAACCTCCGTTCTCCGGGACGTTCAGCCCGCGAGCCGGCGGACGACAGCCTCGCTCTTCCGGCACAGTTGGCACCCATTCCACTCGTGGCCGGACAAACATGTCGTGGCACCGCCTTACCCGAGCCGCTTGAAACGGGACCCGGACACGGTCTGGGTAGCACACACGTCGCCCAGGACCGTAAACAAGGGGCTCGGGACACCCGGCCCCACGCTGCCCGTGGACGGAAACACGTGTCCTGCGATCGCTTTCCCCGTGCCGCTCGAGGTGGGACCCGGACCGAGGTGCGGCTCCAACACAGGTCGCCGTGCAACAGATCTTAGGGCTTCGGGACGGACGGGCGCCGCCCCGCACGGGAACGAACCTCCGTTCTCCGGGACTGCTAGTCCCAGAGCGGGCAAACGACAGCCTCCCACTTCCCGGCACGGCTGGCACCCAAGCAGCTTGTGGCTGGTCACCCGTGTCGTGGCATCGCCGTCCCCGAGCCGTTCGAGGTGGGACCGGGACCGCGGTGCTGCTACCACACAGGTCGCCGTGCAACAGAGCTTAGGGGTTCGGGACGGACGGCCGCCGCCCCGCACGGGAACGAACCTCTGTCCTCCGGGACGGTCAGTCCCTGAGCCGGCGGACGACAGCCTCCCTCTTCCGGCACAGTTGGCACCCATTCCACTCGTGGCCGGACAAACATGTCGTGGCACCGCCTTACCCGAGCCGCTCGAGGTGAGACCCAGACACGGTCCGGCTAGCAAACACGTCGCCCAGGACCGGAAACAAGGGGCGCGGGACACCCGGCCCCACGCTGCCCGTGGACGGAAACACGTGTCCTGCGATCGCTTTCCCTGTGCCGCTCGAGGTGGGACCCGGACCGCGGTGCTGCTACCACACAGGTCGCCGTGCAACAGATCTTAGGGGTTCGGGACGGACAGCCGCCGCCCCGCACGGGAACGAACCTCCGGTCTACAGGGACGGTCAGTCCCTGAGCCGGCGGACGAAAGCCTCCCGCTTCCAGGCACAGCTGGCACCCATGCCACTGGTGGCCGGACAACGGTGTCGTGGCATCGCCTTCCACAAGCCACCAGAAACGGGACCCGGACACGGTTCGGCTAGCACACACGTAGCCCAGGACCGGAAACAAGGGGCTCGGGACACCCGGCCCCACGCTGCCCGTGGAAGGAAACACGTGTCCTGCGATCGCTTTCCCCGTGCCGCTCGAGCTGGGTCCCAAATCGCGATGCGTCTGCCACACAGGTCGCCGTGCAACACACCTTAGGGGTTCGGGACGGACGGGCGCCGCCCCGCACGGGAACGAACCTCCGTTCTCCGGGACTGCTAGTCCCAGAGCGGGCAAACGACAGCCTCCCACTTCCCGGCACGGCTGGCACCCAAGCAGCTTGTGGCTGGTCACCCGTGTCGTGGCATCGCCGTCCCGAGCTGTTCGATCTGGGACCCGGACCGCGGTGCTGCTACCACACTGGTCGCCGTGCAACAGATCTTAGGGGTTCGGGACGGACGGCCGCCGCCCCGCACGGGAACGAACCTCCGGTCTCCGGGACGGTCAGTCCCTGAGCCGGCGGACGAAAGCCTCCCGCTTCCAGGCACAGCTGGCACCCATGCCACTGGTGGCCGGACAACGGTGTCGTGGCATCGCCTTCCACAAGCCACCAGAAACGGGACCCGGACACGGTTCGGCTAGCACACACGTAGCCCAGGACCGGAAACAAGGGGCTCGGGACACCCGGCCCCACGCTGCCCGTGGACGGACACCCGTGTCCTGCGATCGCCATACCAGAGCCACCCGAGGTGCGATCCTGACCCCGTTGCGGCTAGCAAACACTTCGGCTGGGACCGGAGTCCTGGGGCTCAGTACGTCCGGCTGCCGCCCCGCACGGGAACGAACCTCCGTTCTCCGGGACGGCCAGTCCCTGAGCCGGCGGAAGACAGCCTCGCTCTTCCGGCACAGTTGGCACCCATTCCACTGGTGGCCGGACAAACATGTCGTGGCAACGCCTTACCCGAGCCGCTTGAAACGGGACCCGGACACGGTCTGGGTAGCACACACGTCGCCCAGGACCGTAAACAAGGGGCTCGGGACACCCGGCCCCACGCTGCCCGTGGACGGAAACACGTGTCCTGCGATCGCTTTCCCCGTGCCGCTCGAGGTGGGACCCGGACCGAGGTGCGGCTCCAACACAGGTCGCCGTGCAACAGATCTTAGGGCTTCGGGACGGACAGCCGCCGCCCCGCACGGGAACGAACCTCCGTTCTCCGGGACTGCTAGTCCCAGAGCGGGCAAACGACAGCCTCCCACTTCCCGGCACGGCTGGCACCCAAGCAGCTTGTGGCTGGTCACCCGTGTCGTGGCATCGCCGTCCCGAGCCGTTCGAGGTGGGACCCGGACCGAGGTGCGGCTGCCACACAGGTCGCCGTGCAACAGAGCTTAGGGGTTCGGGACGGACGGCCGCCGCCCCGCACGGGAACGAACCTCTGTCCTCCGGGACGGTCAGTCCCTGAGCCGGCGGACGACAGCCTCCCTCTTCCGGCACAGTTGGCACCCATTCCACTCGTGGCCGGACAAACATGTCGTGGCACCGCCTTACCCGAGCCGCTCGAGGTGGGACCCAGACACGGTCCGGCTAGCAAACACGTCGCCCAGGACCGGAAACAAGGGGCGCGGGACACCCGGCCCCACGCTGCCCGTGGACGGAAACACGTGTCCTGCGATCGCTTTCCCTGTGCCGCTCGAGGTGGGACCCGGACCGCGGTGCTGCTACCACACAGGTCGCCGTGCAACAGATCTTAGGGGTTCGGGACGGACAGCCGCCGCCCCGCACGGGAACGAACCTCCGGTCTACAGGGACGGTCAGTCCCTGAGCCGGCGGACGAAAGCCTCCCGCTTCCAGGCACAGCTGGCACCCATGCCACTGGTGGCCGGACAACGGTGTCGTGGCATCGCCTTCCACAAGCCACCAGAAACGGGACCCGGACACGGTTCGGCTAGCACACACGTAGCCCACGACCGGAAACAAGTGGCTCGGGACACCTGGCCCCACGCTGCCCGTGGAAGGAAACACGTGTCCTGCGATCGCTTTCCCCGTGCCGCTCGAGCTGGGTCCCAAATCGCGATGCGTCTGCCACACAGGTCGCCGTGCAACACACCTTAGGGGTTCGGGACGGACGGGCGCCGCCCCGCACGGGAACGAACCTCCGTTCTCCGGGACTGCTAGTCCCAGAGCGGGCAAACGACAGCCTCCCACTTCCCGGCACGGCTGGCACCCAAGCAGCTTGTGGCTGGTCACCCGTGTCGTGGCATCGCCGTCCCGAGCTGTTCGATCTGGGACCCGGACCGCGGTGCTGCTACCACACTGGTCGCCGTGCAACAGATCTTAGGGGTTCGGGACGGACGGCCGCCGCCCCGCACGGGAACGAACCTCCGGTCTCCGGGACGGTCAGTCCCTGAGCCGGCGGACGAAAGCCTCCCGCTTCCAGGCACAGCTGGCACCCATGCCACTGGTGGCCGGACAACGGTGTCGTGGCATCGCCTTCCACAAGCCACCAGAAACGGGACCCGGACACGGTTCGGCTAGCACACACGTAGCCCAGGACCGGAAACAAGGGGCTCGGGACACCCGGCCCCACGCTGCCCGTGGACGGACACCCGTGTCCTGCGATCGCCATACCAGAGCCACCCGAGGTGCGATCCTGACCCCGTTGCGGCTAGCAAACACTTCGGCTGGGACCGGAGTCCTGGGGCTCAGTACGTCCGGCTGCCGCCCCGCACGGGAACGAACCTCCGTTCTCCGGGACGGCCAGTCCCTGAGCCGGCGGAAGACAGCCTCGCTCTTCCGGCACAGTTGGCACCCATTCCACTCGTGGCCGGACAAACATGTCGTGGCACCGCCTTACCCGAGCCGCTTGAAACGGGACCCGGACACGGTCTGGGTAGCACACACGTCGCCCAGGACCGTAAACAAGG
Organism: Somateria mollissima; assembly: GCA_951411735.1. Lineage (NCBI taxonomy): Eukaryota > Metazoa > Chordata > Aves > Anseriformes > Anatidae > Somateria > Somateria mollissima. The sequence goes on along the minus strand of CATOCB010000113.1, from coordinate 44,363 downwards.
GGCTCGGGACACCCGGCCCCACGCTGCCCGTGGACGGAAACACGTGTCCTGCGATCGCTTTCCCCGTGCCGCTCGAGGTGGGACCCGGACCGAGGTGCGGCTCCAACACAGGTCGCCGTGCAACAGATCTTAGGGCTTCGGGACGGACAGCCGCCGCCCCGCACGGGAACGAACCTCCGTTCTCCGGGACTGCTAGTCCCAGAGCGGGCAAACGACAGCCTCCCACTTCCCGGCACGGCTGGCACCCAAGCAGCTTGTGGCTGGTCACCCGTGTCGTGGCATCGCCGTCCCCGAGCCGTTCGAGGTGGGACCCGGACCGAGGTGCGGCTGCCACACAGGTCGCCGTGCAACAGAGCTTAGGGGTTCGGGACGGACGGCCGCCGCCCCGCACGGGAACGAACCTCTGTCCTCCGGGACGGTCAGTCCCTGAGCCGGCGGACGACAGCCTCCCTCTTCCGGCACAGTTGGCACCCATTCCACTCGTGGCCGGACAAACATGTCGTGGCACCGCCTTACCCGAGCCGCTCGAGGTGGGACCCAGACACGGTCTGGGTAGCAAACACGTCGCCCAGGACCGGAAACAAGGGGCGCGGGACACCCGGCCCCACGCTGCCCGTGGACGGAAACACGTGTCCTGCGATCGCTTTCCCTGTGCCGCTCGAGGTGGGACCCGGACCGCGGTGCTGCTACCACACTGGTCGCCGTGCAACAGATCTTAGGGGTTCGGGACGGACAGCCGCCGAACCGCACGGGAACGAACCTCCGGTCTCCGGGACGGTCAGTCCCTGAGCCGGCGGACGAAAGCCTCCCGCTTCCAGGCACAGCTGGCACCCATGCCACTGGTGGCCGGACAACGGTGTCGTGGCCTCGCCTTCCACAAGCCACCAGAAACGGGACCCGGACACGGTTCGGCTAGCACACACGTAGCCCAGGACCGGAAACAAGGGGCTCGGGACACCTGGCCCCACGCTGCCCGTGGACGGACACCCGTGTCCTGCGATCGCCATACCAGAGCCACCCGAGGTGCGATCCTGACCCCGTTGCGGCTAGCAAACACTTCGGCCGGGACCGGAGTCCTGGGGCTCAGTACGTCCGGCTGCCGCCCCGCACGGGAACGAACCTCCGTTCTCCGGGACGGTCAGTCCCTTAGCCGTCGGACGACATCCTCGCTCTTCCGGCACAGTTGGCACCCATTCCACTCGTGGCCGGACAAACATGTCGTGGCACCGCCTTACCCGAGCCGCTTGAAACGGGACCCAGACACGGTCCGGCTAGCGCACACGTCGCCCACGACCGGAAACAAGGGGCTCGGGACACCCGGCCCCACGCTGCCCGTGGACGGAAACACGTGTCCTGCGATCGCTTTCCCCGTGCCGCTCGAGCTGGGTCCCGAATCGCGATGCGGATGCCACACAGGTCGCCGTGCAACACACCTTAGGGGTTCGGGACGGACGGGCGCCGCCCCGCACGGGAACGAACCTCCGTTCTCCGGGACTGCTAGTCCCAGAGCGGGCAAACGACAGCCTCCCACTTCCCGGCACGGCTGGCACCCAAGCAGCTTGTGGCTGGTCACCCGTGTCGTGGCATCGCCGTCCCCGAGCCGTTCGAGGTGGGACCGGACCGCGGTGCTGCTACCACACAGGTCGCCGTGCAACAGAGCTTAGGGGTTCGGGACGGACAGCCGCCGCCCCGCACGGGAACGAACCTCTGTCCTCCGGGACGGTCAGTCCCTGAGCCGGCGGACGACAGCCTCCCTCTTCCGGCACAGTTGGCACCCATTCCACTCGTGGCCGGACAAACATGTCGTGGCACCGCCTTACCCGAGCCGCTCGAGGTGGGACCCAGACACGGTCCGGCTAGCAAACACGTCGCCCAGGACCGGAAACAAGGGGCGCGGGACACCCGGCCCCACGCTGCCCGTGGACGGAAACACGTGTCCTGCGATCGCTTTCCCCGTGCCGCTCGAGGTGGGACCCGGACCGCGGTGCTGCTACCACACAGGTCGCCGTGCAACAGACCTTTGGGGTTCGGGACGTCCGGCTGCCGCCCTGCACGGGAACGAACCTCTGTCCTCCGGGACGTTCAGCCCGCGAGCCGGCGGACGACAGCCTCGCTCTTCCGGCACAGTTGGCACCCATTCCACTCGTGGCCGGACAAACATGTCGTGGCAACGCCTTACCCGAGCCGCTTGAAACGGGACCCGGACACGGTCTGGGTAGCACACACGTCGCCCACGACCGGAAACAAGGGGCTCGGGACACCCAGCCCCACGCTGCCCGTGGAAGGAAACACGTGTCCTGCGATAGCTTTCCCCGTGCCGCTCGAGGTGGGACCCGAACCGAGGTGCGGCTGCCACACAGGTCGCCGTGCAACAGAGCTTAGGGCTTCGGAACGGACAGCCGCCGCCCCGCACGGGAACGAACCTCCGTTCTCCGGGACGTTCAGCCCGCGAGCCGGCGGACGACAGCCTCCCTCTTCCGGCACAGTTGGCACCCATTCCACTCGTGGCCGGACAAACATGTCGTGGCACTGCCTTACCCGAGCCGCTCGAGGTGGGACCCAGACACGGTCCGGCTAGCAAACACGTCGCCCAGGACCGGAAACAAGGGGCTCGGGACACCCGGCCCCACGCTGCCCGTGGACGGAAACACGTGTCCTGCGATCGCTTTCCCCGTGCCGCTCGAGGTGGGACCCGGACCGCGGTGCTGCTACCACACAGGTCGCCGTGCAACAGACCTTTGGGGTTCGGGACGTCCGGCTGCCGCCCTGCACGGGAACGAACCTCTGTCCTCCGGGACGTTCAGCCCGCGAGCCGGCGGACGACAGCCTCCCTCTTCCGGCACAGTTGGCACCCATTCCACTCGTGGCCGGACAAACATGTCGTGGCACCGCCTTACCCGAGCCGCTTGAAACGGGACCCGGACACGGTCTGGGTAGCACACACGTCGCCCAGGACCGGAAACAAGGGGCTCGGGACACCCAGCCCCACGCTGCCCGTGGACGGAAACACGTGTCCTGCGATAGCTTTCCCCGTGCCGCTCGAGGTGGGACCCGAACCGAGGTGCGGCTGCCACACAGGTCGCCGTGCAACAGAGCTTAGGGCTTCGGAACGGACAGCCGCCGCCCCGCACGGGAACGAACCTCCGTTCTCCGGGACGTTCAGCCCGCGAGCCGGCGGACGACAGCCTCCCTCTTCCGGCACAGTTGGCACCCATTCCACTCGTGGCCGGACAAACATGTCGCGGCAACGCCTTACCCGAGCCGCTCGAGGTGGGACCCAGACACGGTCCGGCTAGCGCACACGTCGCCCACGACCGGAAACAAGGGGCTCGGGACACCCGGCCCCACGCTGCCCGTGGACGGAAACACGTGTCCTGCGATCGCTTTCCCCGTGCCGCTCGAGCTGGGTCCCGAATCGCGATGCGGATGCCACACAGGTCGCCGTGCAACACACCTTAGGGGTTCGGGACGGACGGGCGCCGCCCCGCACGGGAACGAACCTCCGTTCTCCGGGACTGCTAGTCCCAGAGCGGGCAAAAGACAGCCTCCCACTTCCCGGCACGGCTGGCACCCAAGCAGCTTGTGGCTGGTCACCCGTGTCGTGGCATCGCCGTCCCCGAGCCGTTCGAGGTGGGACCGGGACCGCGGTGCTGCTACCACACAGGTCGCCGTGCAACAGAGCTTAGGGGTTCGGGACGGACGGCCGCCGCCCCGCACGGGAACGAACCTCTGTCCTCCGGGACGGTCAGTCCCAGAGCCGGCGGACGACAGCCTCCCTCTTCCGGCACAGTTGGCACCCATTCCACTCGTGGCCGGACAAACATGTCGTGGCACCGCCTTACCCGAGCCGCTCGAGGTGGGACCCAGACACGGTCCGGCTAGCAAACACGTCGCCCAGGACCGTAAACAAGGGGCGCGGGACACCCGGCCCCACGCTGCCCGTGGACGGAAACACGTGTCCTGCGATCGCTTTCCCTGTGCCGCTCGAGGTGGGACCCGGACCGCGGTGCTGCTACCACACAGGTCGCCGTGCAACAGATCTTAGGGGTTCGGGACGGACAGCCGCCGCCCCGCACGGGAAGGAACCTCCGGTCTCCGGGACGGTCAGTCCCTGAGCCGGCGGACGAAAGCCTCCCGCTTCCAGGCACAGCTGGCACCCATGCCACTGGTGGCCGGACAACGGTGTCGTGGCATCGCCTTCCACAAGCCACCAGAAACGGGACCCGGACACGGTTCGGCTAGCACACACGTAGCCCAGGACCGGAAACAAGGGGCTCGGGACACCCGGCCCCACGCTGCCCGTGGACGGACACCCGTGTCCTGCGATCGCCATACCAGAGCCACCCGAGGTGCGATCCTGACCCCGTTGCGGCTAGCAAACACTTCGGCCGGGACCGGAGTCCTGGGGCTCAGTACGTCCGGCTGCCGCCCCGCACGGGAACGAACCTCCGTTCTCCGGGACGGCCAGTCCCCGAGCCGGCAAACGACAGCCTCCCACTTCCCGGCACGGCTGGCACCCAAGCAGCTTGTGGCTGGTCACCCGTGTCGTGGCATCGCCGTCCCCGAGCCGTTCGAGGTGGGACCCGGACCGCGATGCGGCTGCCACACAGGTCGCCGTGCAACAGAGCTTAGGGCTTCGGGACGGACAGCCGCCGTCCCGCACGGGAACGAACCTCCGTTCTCCGGGACGTTCAGCCCGCGAGCCGGCGGACGACAGCCTCGCTCTTCCGGCACAGTTGGCACCCATTCCACTCGTGGCCGGACAAACATGTCGTGGCACCGCCTTACCCGAGCCGCTTGAAACGGGACCCGGACACGGTCTGGGTAGCACACACGTCGCCCAGGACCGTAAACAAGGGGCTCGGGACACCCGGCCCCACGCTGCCCGTGGACGGAAACACGTGTCCTGCGATCGCTTTCCCCGTGCCGCTCGAGGTGGGACCCGGACCGAGGTGCGGCTCCAACACAGGTCGCCGTGCAACAGATCTTAGGGCTTCGGGACGGACAGCCGCCGCCCCGCACGGGAACGAACCTCCGTTCTCCGGGACTGCTAGTCCCAGAGCGGGCAAACGACAGCCTCCCACTTCCCGGCACGGCTGGCACCCAAGCAGCTTGTGGCTGGTCACCCGTGTCGTGGCATCGCCGTCCCCGAGCCGTTCGAGGTGGGACCGGGACCGCGGTGCTGCTACCACACAGGTCGCCGTGCAACAGAGCTTAGGGGTTCGGGACGGACGGCCGCCGCCCCGCACGGGAACGAACCTCTGTCCTCCGGGACGGTCAGTCCCTGAGCCGGCGGACGACAGCCTCCCTCTTCCGGCACAGTTGGCACCCATTCCACTCGTGGCCGGACAAACATGTCGTGGCACCGCCTTACCCGAGCCGCTCGAGGTGAGACCCAGACACGGTCCGGCTAGCAAACACGTCGCCCAGGACCGGAAACAAGGGGCGCGGGACACCCGGCCCCACGCTGCCCGTGGACGGAAACACGTGTCCTGCGATCGCTTTCCCTGTGCCGCTCGAGGTGGGACCCGGACCGCGGTGCTGCTACCACACAGGTCGCCGTGCAACAGATCTTAGGGGTTCGGGACGGACAGCCGCCGCCCCGCACGGGAACGAACCTCCGGTCTACAGGGACGGTCAGTCCCTGAGCCGGCGGACGAAAGCCTCCCGCTTCCAGGCACAGCTGGCACCCATGCCACTGGTGGCCGGACAACGGTGTCGTGGCATCGCCTTCCACAAGCCACCAGAAACGGGACCCGGACACGGTTCGGCTAGCACACACGTAGCCCAGGACCGGAAACAAGGGGCTCGGGACACCTGGCCCCACGCTGCCCGTGGAAGGAAACACGTGTCCTGCGATCGCTTTCCCCGTGCCGCTCGAGCTGGGTCCCAAATCGCGATGCGTCTGCCACACAGGTCGCCGTGCAACACACCTTAGGGGTTCGGGACGGACGGGCGCCGCCCCGCACGGGAACGAACCTCCGTTCTCCGGGACTGCTAGTCCCAGAGCGGGCAAACGACAGCCTCCCACTTCCCGGCACGGCTGGCACCCAAGCAGCTTGTGGCTGGTCACCCGTGTCGTGGCATCGCCGTCCCGAGCTGTTCGATCTGGGACCCGGACCGCGGTGCTGCTACCACACTGGTCGCCGTGCAACAGATCTTAGGGGTTCGGGACGGACGGCCGCCGCCCCGCACGGGAACGAACCTCCGGTCTCCGGGACGGTCAGTCCCTGAGCCGGCGGACGAAAGCCTCCCGCTTCCAGGCACAGCTGGCACCCATGCCACTGGTGGCCGGACAACGGTGTCGTGGCATCGCCTTCCACAAGCCACCAGAAACGGGACCCGGACACGGTTCGGCTAGCACACACGTAGCCCAGGACCGGAAACAAGGGGCTCGGGACACCCGGCCCCACGCTGCCCGTGGACGGACACCCGTGTCCTGCGATCGCCATACCAGAGCCACCCGAGGTGCGATCCTGACCCCGTTGCGGCTAGCAAACACTTCGGCTGGGACCGGAGTCCTGGGGCTCAGTACGTCCGGCTGCCGCCCCGCACGGGAACGAACCTCCGTTCTCCGGGACGGCCAGTCCCTGAGCCGGCGGAAGACAGCCTCGCTCTTCCGGCACAGTTGGCACCCATTCCACTCGTGGCCGGACAAACATGTCGTGGCAACGCCTTACCCGAGCCGCTTGAAACGGGACCCGGACACGGTCTGGGTAGCACACACGTCGCCCAGGACCGTAAACAAGGGGCTCGGGACACCCGGCCCCACGCTGCCCGTGGACGGAAACACGTGTCCTGCGATCGCTTTCCCCGTGCCGCTCGAGGTGGGACCCGGACCGAGGTGCGGCTCCAACACAGGTCGCCGTGCAACAGATCTTAGGGCTTCGGGACGGACAGCCGCCGCCCCGCACGGGAACGAACCTCCGTTCTCCGGGACTGCTAGTCCCAGAGCGGGCAAACGACAGCCTCCCACTTCCCGGCACGGCTGGCACCCAAGCAGCTTGTGGCTGGTCACCCGTGTCGTGGCATCGCCGTCCCCGAGCCGTTCGAGGTGGGACCCGGACCGAGGTGCGGCTGCCACACAGGTCGCCGTGCAACAGAGCTTAGGGGTTCGGGACGGACGGCCGCCGCCCCGCACGGGAACGAACCTCTGTCCTCCGGGACGGTCAGTCCCTGAGCCGGCGGACGACAGCCTCCCTCTTCCGGCACAGTTGGCACCCATTCCACTCGTGGCCGGACAAACATGTCGTGGCACCGCCTTACCCGAGCCGCTCGAGGTGGGACCCAGACACGGTCCGGCTAGCAAACACGTCGCCCAGGACCGGAAACAAGGGGCGCGGGACACCCGGCCCCACGCTGCCCGTGGACGGAAACACGTGTCCTGCGATCGCTTTCCCTGTGCCGCTCGAGGTGGGACCCGGACCGCGGTGCTGCTACCACACAGGTCGCCGTGCAACAGATCTTAGGGGTTCGGGACGGACAGCCGCCGCCCCGCACGGGAACGAACCTCCGGTCTACAGGGACGGTCAGTCCCTGAGCCGGCGGACGAAAGCCTCCCGCTTCCAGGCACAGCTGGCACCCATGCCACTGGTGGCCGGACAACGGTGTCGTGGCATCGCCTTCCACAAGCCACCAGAAACGGGACCCGGACACGGTTCGGCTAGCACACACGTAGCCCACGACCGGAAACAAGTGGCTCGGGACACCTGGCCCCACGCTGCCCGTGGAAGGAAACACGTGTCCTGCGATCGCTTTCCCCGTGCCGCTCGAGCTGGGTCCCAAATCGCGATGCGTCTGCCACACAGGTCGCCGTGCAACACACCTTAGGGGTTCGGGACGGACGGGCGCCGCCCCGCACGGGAACGAACCTCCGTTCTCCGGGACTGCTAGTCCCAGAGCGGGCAAACGACAGCCTCCCACTTCCCGGCACGGCTGGCACCCAAGCAGCTTGTGGCTGGTCACCCGTGTCGTGGCATCGCCGTCCCCGAGCCGTTCGAGGTGGGACCCGGACCGAGGTGCGGCTGCCACACAGGTCGCCGTGCAACAGAGCTTAGGGGTTCGGGACGGACGGCCGCCGCCCCGCACGGGAACGAACCTCTGTCCTCCGGGACGGTCAGTCCCTGAGCCGGCGGACGAAAGCCTCCCGCTTCCAGGCACAGCTGGCACCCATGCCACTGGTGGCCGGACAACGGTGTCGTGGCATCGCCTTCCACAAGCCACCAGAAACGGGACCCGGACACGGTTCGGCTAGCACACACGTAGCCCAGGACCGGAAACAAGGGGCTCGGGACACCCGGCCCCACGCTGCCCGTGGACGGACACCCGTGTCCTGCGATCGCCATACCAGAGCCACCCGAGGTGCGATCCTGACCCCGTTGCGGCTAGCAAACACTTCGGCCGGGACCGGAGTCCTGGGGCTCAGTACGTCCGGCTGCCGCCCCGCACGGGAACGAACCTCCGTTCTCCGGGACGGCCAGTCCCCGAGCCGGCAAACGACAGCCTCCCACTTCCCGGCACGGCTGGCACCCAAGCAGCTTGTGGCCGGTCACCCGTGTCGTGACATCGCATTCGCCGTGCCGCTCGAGGTGGGTCCCGAATCGCGATGCGGCTGCCACACAGGTCGCCGTGCAACAGAGCTTAGGGGTTCGGGACGGACGGCCGCCGCCCCGCACGGGAACGAACCTCTGTCCTCCGGGACGGTCAGTCCCTGAGCCGGCGGACGACAGCCTCCCTCTTCCGGCACAGTTGGCACCCATTCCACTCGTGGCCGGACAAACATGTCGTGGCACCGCCTTACCCGAGCCGCTCGAGGTGGGACCCAGACACGGTCCGGCTAGCAAACACGTCGCCCAGGACCGGAAACAAGGGGCGCGGGACACCCGGCCCCACGCTGCCCGTGGACGGAAACACGTGTCCTGCGATCGCTTTCCCTGTGCCGCTCGAGGTGGGACCCGGACCGCGGTGCTGCTACCACACTGGTCGCCGTGCAACAGATCTTAGGGGTTCGGGACGGACAGCCGCCGAACCGCACGGGAACGAACCTCCGGTCTCCGGGACGGTCAGTCCCTGAGCCGGCGGACGAAAGCCTCCCGCTTCCAGGCACAGCTGGCACCCATGCCACTGGTGGCCGGACAACGGTGTCGTGGCCTCGCCTTCCACAAGCCACCAGAAACGGGACCCGGACACGGTTCGGCTAGCACACACGTAGCCCAGGACCGGAAACAAGGGGCTCGGGACACCTGGCCCCACGCTGCCCGTGGACGGACACCCGTGTCCTGCGATCGCCATACCAGAGCCACCCGAGGTGCGATCCTGACCCCGTTGCGGCTAGCAAACACTTCGGCCGGGACCGGAGTCCTGGGGCTCAGTACGTCCGGCTGCCGCCCCGCACGGGAACGAACCTCCGTTCTCCGGGACGGTCAGTCCCTTAGCCGTCGGACGACATCCTCGCTCTTCCGGCACAGTTGGCACCCATTCCACTCGTGGCCGGACAAACATGTCGTGGCACCGCCTTACCCGAGCCGCTTGAAACGGGACCCAGACACGGTCCGGCTAGCGCACACGTCGCCCACGACCGGAAACAAGGGGCTCGGGACACCCGGCCCCACGCTGCCCGTGGACGGAAACACGTGTCCTGCGATCGCTTTCCCCGTGCCGCTCGAGCTGGGTCCCGAATCGCGATGCGGATGCCACACAGGTCGCCGTGCAACACACCTTAGGGGTTCGGGACGGACGGGCGCCGCCCCGCACGGGAACGAACCTCCGTTCTCCGGGACTGCTAGTCCCAGAGCGGGCAAACGACAGCCTCCCACTTCCCGGCACGGCTGGCACCCAAGCAGCTTGTGGCTGGTCACCCGTGTCGTGGCATCGCCGTCCCCGAGCCGTTCGAGGTGGGACCGGGACCGCGGTGCTGCTACCACACAGGTCGCCGTGCAACAGAGCTTAGGGGTTCGGGACGGACGGCCGCCGCCCCGCACGGGAACGAACCTCTGTCCTCCGGGACGGTCAGTCCCTGAGCCGGCGGACGACAGCCTCCCTCTTCCGGCACAGTTGGCACCCATTCCACTCGTGGCCGGACAAACATGTCGTGGCACCGCCTTACCCGAGCCGCTCGAGGTGGGACCCAGACACGGTCCGGCTAGCAAACACGTCGCCCAGGACCGGAAACAAGGGGCTCGGGACACCCGGCCCCACGCTGCCCGTGGACGGAAACACGTGTCCTGCGATCGCTTTCCCTGTGCCGCTCGAGGTGGGACCCGGACCGCGGTGCTGCTACCACACAGGTCGCCGTGCAACAGATCTTAGGGCTTCGGGACGGACAGCCGCCGCCCCGCACGGGAACGAACCTCCGGTCTCCGGGACGGTCAGTCCCTGAGCCGGCGGACGAAAGCCTCCCGCTTCCAGGCACAGCTGGCACCCATGCCACTGGTGGCCGGACAACGGTGTCGTGGCATCGCCTTCCACAAGCCACCAGAAACGGGACCCGGACACGGTTCGGCTAGCACACACGTAGCCCAGGACCGGAAACAAGGGGCTCGGGACACCCGGCCCCACGCTGCCCGTGGACGGACACCCGTGTCCTGCGATCGCCATACCAGAGCCACCCGAGGTGCGATCCTGACCCCGTTGCGGCTAGCAAACACTTCGGCCGGGACCGGAGTCCTGGGGCTCAGTACGTCCGGCTGCCGCCCCGCACGGGAACGAACCTCCGTTCTCCGGGACGGCCAGTCCCCGAGCCGGCAAACGACAGCCTCCCACTTCCCGGCACGGCTGGCACCCAAGCAGCTTGTGGCTGGTCACCCGTGTCGTGGCATCGCCGTCCCCGAGCCGTTCGAGGTGGGACCCGGACCGCGATGCGGCTGCCACACAGGTCGCCGTGCAACAGAGCTTAGGGCTTCGGGACGGACAGCCGCCGTCCCGCACGGGAACGAACCTCCGTTCTCCGGGACGTTCAGCCCGCGAGCCGGCGGACGACAGCCTCGCTCTTCCGGCACAGTTGGCACCCATTCCACTCGTGGCCGGACAAACATGTCGTGGCAACGCCTTACCCGAGCCGCTTGAAACGGGACCCGGACACGGTCTGGGTAGCACACACGTCGCCCAGGACCGTAAACAAGGGGCTCGGGACACCCGGCCCCACGCTGCCCGTGGACGGACACCCGTGTCCTGCGATCGCTTTCCCCGTGCCGCTCGAGGTGGGACCCGGACCGCGGTGCTGCTGCCACACAGGTCGCCGTGCAACAGATCTTAGGGCTTCGGGACGGACAGCCGCCGCCCCGCAAGGGAACGAACCTCCGTTCTCCAGGACTGCTAGTCCCAGAGCGGGCAAACGACAGCCTCCCACTTCCCGGCACGGCTGGCACCCAAGCAGCTTGTGGCTGGTCACCCGTGTCGTGGCATCGCCGTCCCCGAGCCGTTAGAGGTAGGACCGGGACCGCGGTGCTGCTACCACACAGGTCGCCGTGCAACAGACCTTAGGGGTTCGGGACGGACAGCCGCCGCCCCGCACGGGAACGAACCTCCGGTCTCCGGGACGGTCAGTCCCTGAGCCGGCGGACGAAAGCCTCCCGCTTCCAGGCACAGCTGGCACCCATGCCACTGGTGGCCGGACAACGGTGTCGTGGCATCGCCTTCCACAAGCCACCAGAAACGGGACCCGGACACGGTTCGGCTAGCACACACGTAGCCCAGGACCGGAAACAAGGGGCTCGGGACACCCGGCCCCACGCTGCCCGTGGACGGACACCCGTGTCCTGCGATCGCCATACCAGAGCCACCCGAGGTGCGATCCTGACCCCGTTGCGGCTAGCAAACACTTCGGCCGGGACCGGAGTCCTGGGGCTCAGTACGTCCGGCTGCCGCCCCGCACGGGAACGAACCTCCGTTCTCCGGGACGGCCAGTCCCCGAGCCGGCAAACGACAGCCTCCCACTTCCCGGCACGGCTGGCACCCAAGCAGCTTGTGGCTGGTCACCCGTGTCGTGGCATCGCCGTCCCCGAGCCGTTCGAGGTGGGACCCGGACCGCGATGCGGCTGCCACACAGGTCGCCGTGCAACAGAGCTTAGGGCTTCGGGACGGACAGCCGCCGTCCCGCACGGGAACGAACCTCCGTTCTCCGGGACGTTCAGCCCGCGAGCCGGCGGACGACAGCCTCGCTCTTCCGGCACAGTTGGCACCCATTCCACTCGTGGCCGGACAAACATGTCGTGGCAACGCCTTACCCGAGCCGCTTGAAACGGGACCCGGACACGGTCTGGGTAGCACACACGTCGCCCAGGACCGTAAACAAGGGGCTCGGGACACCCGGCCCCACGCTGCCCGTGGACGGACACCCGTGTCCTGCGATCGCTTTCCCCGTGCCGCTCGAGGTGGGACCCGGACCGCGGTGCTGCTGCCACACAGGTCGCCGTGCAACAGATCTTAGGGCTTCGGGACGGACAGCCGCCGCCCCGCAAGGGAACGAACCTCCGTTCTCCAGGACTGCTAGTCCCAGAGCGGGCAAACGACAGCCTCCCACTTCCCGGCACGGCTGGCACCCAAGCAGCTTGTGGCTGGTCACCCGTGTCGTGGCATCGCCGTCCCCAAGCCGTTAGAGGTAGGACCGGGACCGCGGTGCTGCTACCACACAGGTCGCCGTGCAACAGACCTTAGGGGTTCGGGACGGACAGCCGCCGCCCCGCACGGGAACGAACCTCCGGTCTCCGGGACGGTCAGTCCCTGAGCCGGCGGACGAAAGCCTCCCGCTTCCAGGCACAGCTGGCACCCATGCCACTGGTGGCCGGACAACGGTGTCGTGGCATCGCCTTCCACAAGCCACCAGAAACGGGACCCGGACACGGTTCGGCTAGCACACACGTAGCCCAGGACCGGAAACAAGGGGCTCGGGACACCCGGCCCCACGCTGCCCGTGGACGGACACCCGTGTCCTGCGATCGCCATACCAGAGCCACCCGAGGTGCGATCCTGACCCCGTTGCGGCTAGCAAACACTTCGGCCGGGACCGGAGTCCTGGGGCTCAGTACGTCCGGCTGCCGCCCCGCACGGGAACGAACCTCCGTTCTCCGGGACGGCCAGTCCCCGAGCCGGCAAACGACAGCCTCCCACTTCCCGGCACGGCTGGCACCCAAGCAGCTTGTGGCTGGTCACCCGTGTCGTGGCATCGCCGTCCCCGAGCCGTTCGAGGTGGGACCCGGACCGCGATGCGGCTGCCACACAGGTCGCCGTGCAACAGAGCTTAGGGCTTCGGGACGGACAGCCGCCGTCCCGCACGGGAACGAACCTCCGTTCTCCGGGACGTTCAGCCCGCGAGCCGGCGGACGACAGCCTCGCTCTTCCGGCACAGTTGGCACCCATTCCACTCGTGGCCGGACAAACATGTCGTGGCAACGCCTTACCCGAGCCGCTTGAAACGGGACCCGGACACGGTCTGGGTAGCACACACGTCGCCCAGGACCGTAAACAAGGGGCTCGGGACACCCGGCCCCACGCTGCCCGTGGACGGAAACACGTGTCCTGCGATCGCTTTCCCCCGTGCCGCTCGAGGTGGGACCCGGACCGCGGTGCTGCTGCCACACAGGTCGCCGTGCAACAGATCTTAGGGCTTCGGGACGGACAGCCGCCGCCCCGCACGGGAACGAACCTCCGTTCTCCAGGACTGCTAGTCCCAGAGCGGGCAAACGACAGCCTCCCACTTCCCGGCACGGCTGGCACCCAAGCAGCTTGTGGCTGGTCACCCGTGTCGTGGCATCGCCGTCCCCGAGCCGTTAGAGGTAGGACCGGGACCGCGGTGCTGCTACCACACAGGTCGCCGTGCAACAGACCTTAGGGGTTCGGGACGGACAGCCGCCGCCCCGCACGGGAACGAACCTCCGGTCTCCGGGACGGTCAGTCCCTGAGCCGGCGGACGAAAGCCTCCCGCTTCCAGGCACAGCTGGCACCCATGCCACTGGTGGCCGGACAACGGTGTCGTGGCATCGCCTTCCACAAGCCACCAGAAACGGGACCCGGACACGGTTCGGCTAGCACACACGTAGCCCAGGACCGGAAACAAGGGGCTCGGGACACCCGGCCCCACGCTGCCCGTGGACGGACACCCGTGTCCTGCGATCGCCATACCAGAGCCACCCGAGGTGCGATCCTGACCCCGTTGCGGCTAGCAAACACTTCGGCCGGGACCGGAGTCCTGGGGCTCAGTACGTCCGGCTGCCGCCCCGCACGGGAACGAACCTCCGTTCTCCGGGACGGCCAGTCCCCGAGCCGGCAAACGACAGCCTCCCACTTCCCGGCACGGCTGGCACCCAAGCAGCTTGTGGCTGGTCACCCGTGTCGTGGCATCGCCGTCCCCGAGCCGTTCGAGGTGGGACCCGGACCGCGATGCGGCTGCCACACAGGTCGCCGTGCAACAGAGCTTAGGGCTTCGGGACGGACAGCCGCCGTCCCGCACGGGAACGAACCTCCGTTCTCCGGGACGTTCAGCCCGCGAGCCGGCGGACGACAGCCTCGCTCTTCCGGCACAGTTGGCACCCATTCCACTCGTGGCCGGACAAACATGTCGTGGCAACGCCTTACCCGAGCCGCTTGAAACGGGACCCGGACACGGTCTGGGTAGCACACACGTCGCCCAGGACCGTAAACAAGGGGCTCGGGACACCCGGCCCCACGCTGCCCGTGGACGGAAACACGTGTCCTGCGATCGCTTTCCCCGTGCCGCTCGAGGTGGGACCCGGACCGCGGTGCTGCTGCCACACAGGTCGCCGTGCAACAGATCTTAGGGCTTCGGGACGGACAGCCGCCGCCCCGCACGGGAACGAACCTCCGTTCTCCAGGACTGCTAGTCCCAGAGCGGGCAAACGACAGCCTCCCACTTCCCGGCACGGCTGGCACCCAAGCAGCTTGTGGCTGGTCACCCGTGTCGTGGCATCGCCGTCCCCGAGCCGTTAGAGGTAGGACCGGGACCGCGGTGCTGCTACCACACAGGTCGCCGTGCAACAGACCTTAGGGGTTCGGGACGGACAGCCGCCGCCCCGCACGGGAACGAACCTCCGGTCTCCGGGACGGTCAGTCCCTTAGCCGTCGCACGAAAGCCTCCCGCTTCCAGGCACAGCTGGCACCAATGCCACTGGTGGCCGGACAACGGTGTCGTGGCATCGCCTTCCACAAGCCACCAGAAACGGGACCCGGACACGGTTCGGCTAGCACACACGTAGCCCAGGACCGGAAACAAGGGGCTCGGGACACCCGGCCCCACGCTGCCCGTGGACGGACACCCGTGTCCTGCGATCGCCATACCAGAGCCACCCGAGGTGCGATCCTGACCCCGTTGCGGCTAGCAAACACTTCGGCTGGGACCGGAGTCCTGGGGCTCAGTACGTCCGGCTGCCGCCCCGCACGGGAACGAACCTCCGTTCTCCGGGACGGCCAGTCCCCGAGCCGGCAAACGACAGCCTCCCACTTCCCGGCACGGCTGGCACCCAAGCAGCTTGTGGCTGGTCACCCGTGTCGTGGCATCGCCGTCCCCGAGCCGTTCGAGGTGGGACCCGGACCGCGATGCGGCTGCCACACAGGTCGCCGTTCAACAGAGCTTAGGGCTTCGGGACGGACAGCCGCCGTCCCGCACGGGAACGAACCTCCGTTCTCCGGGACGTTCAGTCCCTGAGCCGGCGGACGAAAGCCTCCCGCTTCCAGGCACAGCTGGCACCCATGCCACTGGTGGCCGGACAACGGTGTCGTGGCATCGCCTTCCACAAGCCACCAGAAACGGGACCCGGACACGGTTCGGCTAGCACACACGTAGCCCAGGACCGGAAACAAGGGGCTCGGGACACCCGGCCCCACGCTGCCCGTGGACGGACACCCGTGTCCTGCGATCGCCATACCAGAGCCACCCGAGGTGCGATCCTGACCCCGTTGCGGCTAGCAAACACTTCGGCCGGGACCGGAGTCCTGGGGCTCAGTACGTCCGGCTGCCGCCCCGCACGGGAACGAACCTCCGTTCTCCGGGACGGTCAGTCCCTTAGCCGTCGGACGACATCCTCGCTCTTCCGGCACAGTTGGCACCCATTCCACTCGTGGCCGGACAAACATGTCGTGGCACCGCCTTACCCGAGCCGCTTGAAACGGGACCCAGACACGGTCCGGCTAGCGCACACGTCGCCCACGACCGGAAACAAGGGGCTCGGGACACCCGGCCCCACGCTGCCCGTGGACGGAAACACGTGTCCTGCGATCGCTTTCCCCGTGCCGCTCGAGCTGGGTCCCGAATCGCGATGCGGCTGCCACACAGGTCGCCGTGCAACACACCTTAGGGGTTCGGGACGGACGGGCGCCGCCCCGCACGGGAACGAACCTCCGTTCTCCGGGACTGCTAGTCCCAGAGCGGGCAAAAGACAGCCTCCCACTTCCCGGCACGGCTGGCACCCAAGCAGCTTGTGGCTGGTCACCCGTGTCGTGGCATCGCCGTCCCCGAGCCGTTCGAGGTGGGACCGGGACCGCGGTGCTGCTACCACACAGGTCGCCGTGCAACAGAGCTTAGGGGTTCGGGACGGACAGCCGCCGCCCCGCACGGGAACGAACCTCTGTCCTCCGGGACGGTCAGTCCCAGAGCCGGCGGACGACAGCCTCCCTCTTCCGGCACAGTTGGCACCCATTCCACTCGTGGCCGGACAAACATGTCGTGGCACCGCCTTACCCGAGCCGCTCGAGGTGGGACCCAGACACGGTCCGGCTAGCAAACACGTCGCCCAGGACCGGAAACAAGGGGCGCGGGACACCCGGCCCCACGCTGCCCGTGGACGGAAACACGTGTCCTGCGATCGCTTTCCCTGTGCCGCTCGAGGTGGGACCCGGACCGCGATGCTGCTACCACACAGGTCGCCGTGCAACAGATCTTAGGGGTTCGGGACGGACAGCCGCCGCCCCGCACGGGAACGAACCTCCGGTCTCCGGGACGGTCAGTCCCTGAGCCGGCGGACGAAAGCCTCCCGCTTCCAGGCACAGCTGGCACCCATGCCACTGGTGGCCGGACAACGGTGTCGTGGCATCGCCTTCCACAAGCCACCAGAAACGGGACCCGGACACGGTTCGGCTAGCACACACGTAGCCCAGGACCGGAAACAAGGGGCTCGGGACACCCGGCCCCACGCTGCCCGTGGACGGACACCCGTGTCCTGCGATCGCCATACCAGAGCCACCCGAGGTGCGATCCTGACCCCGTTGCGGCTAGCAAACACTTCGGCCGGGACCGGAGTCCTGGGGCTCAGTACGTCCGGCTGCCGCCCCGCACGGGAACGAACCTCCGTTCTCCGGGACGGCCAGTCCCCGAGCCGGCAAACGACAGCCTCCCACTTCCCGGCACGGCTGGCACCCAAGCAGCTTGTGGCTGGTCACCCGTGTCGTGGCATCGCCGTCCCCGAGCCGTTCGAGGTGGGACCCGGACCGCGATGCGGCTGCCACACAGGTCGCCGTGCAACAGAGCTTAGGGCTTCGGGACGGACAGCCGCCGTCCCGCACGGGAACGAACCTCCGTTCTCCGGGACGTTCAGCCCGCGAGCCGGCGGACGACAGCCTCGCTCTTCCGGCACAGTTGGCACCCATTCCACTCGTGGCCGGACAAACATGTCGTGGCACCGCCTTACCCGAGCCGCTTGAAACGGGACCCGGACACGGTCTGGGTAGCACACACGTCGCCCAGGACCGTAAACAAGGGGCTCGGGACACCCGGCCCCACGCTGCCCGTGGACGGAAACACGTGTCCTGCGATCGCTTTCCCCGTGCCGCTCGAGGTGGGACCCGGACCGAGGTGCGGCTCCAACACAGGTCGCCGTGCAACAGATCTTAGGGCTTCGGGACGGACAGCCGCCGCCCCGCACGGGAACGAACCTCCGTTCTCCGGGACTGCTAGTCCCAGAGCGGGCAAACGACAGCCTCCCACTTCCCGGCACGGCTGGCACCCAAGCAGCTTGTGGCTGGTCACCCGTGTCGTGGCATCGCCGTCCCCGAGCCGTTAGAGGTAGGACCGGGACCGCGGTGCTGCTACCACACAGGTCGCCGTGCAACAGACCTTAGGGGTTCGGGACGGACAGCCGCCGCCCCGCACGGGAACGAACCTCCGGTCTCCGGGACGGTCAGTCCCTGAGCCGGCGGACGAAAGCCTCCCGCTTCCAGGCACAGCTGGCACCCATGCCACTGGTGGCCGGACAACGGTGTCGTGGCATCGCCTTCCACAAGCCACCAGAAACGGGACCCGGACACGGTTCGGCTAGCACACACGTAGCCCAGGACCGGAAACAAGGGGCTCGGGACACCCGGCCCCACGCTGCCCGTGGACGGACACCCGTGTCCTGCGATCGCCATACCAGAGCCACCCGAGGTGCGATCCTGACCCCGTTGCGGCTAGCAAACACTTCGGCCGGGACCGGAGTCCTGGGGCTCAGTACGTCCGGCTGCCGCCCCGCACGGGAACGAACCTCCGTTCTCCGGGACGGCCAGTCCCCGAGCCGGCAAACGACAGCCTCCCACTTCCCGGCACGGCTGGCACCCAAGCAGCTTGTGGCTGGTCACCCGTGTCGTGGCATCGCCGTCCCCGAGCCGTTCGAGGTGGGACCCGGACCGCGATGCGGCTGCCACACAGGTCGCCGTGCAACAGAGCTTAGGGCTTCGGGACGGACAGCCGCCGTCCCGCACGGGAACGAACCTCCGTTCTCCGGGACGTTCAGCCCGCGAGCCGGCGGACGACAGCCTCGCTCTTCCGGCACAGTTGGCACCCATTCCACTCGTGGCCGGACAAACATGTCGTGGCAACGCCTTACCCGAGCCGCTTGAAACGGGACCCGGACACGGTCTGGGTAGCACACACGTCGCCCAGGACCGTAAACAAGGGGCTCGGGACACCCGGCCCCACGCTGCCCGTGGACGGAAACACGTGTCCTGCGATCGCTTTCCCCGTGCCGCTCGAGGTGGGACCCGGACCGCGGTGCTGCTGCCACACAGGTCGCCGTGCAACAGATCTTAGGGCTTCGGGACGGACAGCCGCCGCCCCGCACGGGAACGAACCTCCGTTCTCCAGGACTGCTAGTCCCAGAGCGGGCAAACGACAGCCTCCCACTTCCCGGCACGGCTGGCACCCAAGCAGCTTGTGGCTGGTCACCCGTGTCGTGGCATCGCCGTCCCCGAGCCGTTAGAGGTAGGACCGGGACCGCGGTGCTGCTACCACACAGGTCGCCGTGCAACAGACCTTAGGGGTTCGGGACGGACAGCCGCCGCCCCGCACGGGAACGAACCTCCGGTCTCCGGGACGGTCAGTCCCTGAGCCGGCGGACGAAAGCCTCCCGCTTCCAGGCACAGCTGGCACCCATGCCACTGGTGGCCGGACAACGGTGTCGTGGCATCGCCTTCCACAAGCCACCAGAAACGGGACCCGGACACGGTTCGGCTAGCACACACGTAGCCCAGGACCGGAAACAAGGGGCTCGGGACACCCGGCCCCACGCTGCCCGTGGACGGACACCCGTGTCCTGCGATCGCCATACCAGAGCCACCCGAGGTGCGATCCTGACCCCGTTGCGGCTAGCAAACACTTCGGCCGGGACCGGAGTCCTGGGGCTCAGTACGTCCGGCTGCCGCCCCGCACGGGAACGAACCTCCGTTCTCCGGGACGGCCAGTCCCCGAGCCGGCAAACGACAGCCTCCCACTTCCCGGCACGGCTGGCACCCAAGCAGCTTGTGGCTGGTCACCCGTGTCGTGGCATCGCCGTCCCCGAGCCGTTCGAGGTGGGACCCGGACCGCGATGCGGCTGCCACACAGGTCGCCGTGCAACAGAGCTTAGGGGTTCGGGACGGACAGCCGCCGTCCCGCACGGGAACGAACCTCCGTTCTCCGGGACGTTCAGCCCGCGAGCCGGCGGACGACAGCCTCGCTCTTCCGGCACAGTTGGCACCCATTCCACTCGTGGCCGGACAAACATGTCGTGGCAACGCCTTACCCGAGCCGCTTGAAACGGGACCCGGACACGGTCTGGGTAGCACACACGTCGCCCAGGACCGTAAACAAGGGGCTCGGGACACCCGGCCCCACGCTGCCCGTGGACGGAAACACGTGTCCTGCGATCGCTTTCCCCGTGCCGCTCGAGGTGGGACCCGGACCGCGGTGCTGCTGCCACACAGGTCGCCGTGCAACAGATCTTAGGGCTTCGGGACGGACAGCCGCCGCCCCGCACGGGAACGAACCTCCGTTCTCCAGGACTGCTAGTCCCAGAGCGGGCAAACGACAGCCTCCCACTTCCCGGCACGGCTGGCACCCAAGCAGCTTGTGGCTGGTCACCCGTGTCGTGGCATCGCCGTCCCCGAGCCGTTAGAGGTAGGACCGGGACCGCGGTGCTGCTACCACACAGGTCGCCGTGCAACAGACCTTAGGGGTTCGGGACGGACAGCCGCCGCCCCGCACGGGAACGAACCTCCGGTCTCCGGGACGGTCAGTCCCTTAGCCGTCGCACGAAAGCCTCCCGCTTCCAGGCACAGCTGGCACCAATGCCACTGGTGGCCGGACAACGGTGTCGTGGCATCGCCTTCCACAAGCCACCAGAAACGGGACCCGGACACGGTTCGGCTAGCACACACGTAGCCCAGGACCGGAAACAAGGGGCTCGGGACACCCGGCCCCACGCTGCCCGTGGACGGACACCCGTGTCCTGCGATCGCCATACCAGAGCCACCCGAGGTGCGATCCTGACCCCGTTGCGGCTAGCAAACACTTCGGCTGGGACCGGAGTCCTGGGGCTCAGTACGTCCGGCTGCCGCCCCGCACGGGAACGAACCTCCGTTCTCCGGGACGGCCAGTCCCCGAGCCGGCAAACGACAGCCTCCCACTTCCCGGCACGGCTGGCACCCAAGCAGCTTGTGGCTGGTCACCCGTGTCGTGGCATCGCCGTCCCCGAGCCGTTCGAGGTGGGACCCGGACCGCGATGCGGCTGCCACACAGGTCGCCGTGCAACAGAGCTTAGGGCTTCGGGACGGACAGCCGCCGTCCCGCACGGGAACGAACCTCCGTTCTCCGGGACGTTCAGTCCCTGAGCCGGCGGACGAAAGCCTCCCGCTTCCAGGCACAGCTGGCACCCATGCCACTGGTGGCCGGACAACGGTGTCGTGGCATCGCCTTCCACAAGCCACCAGAAACGGGACCCGGACACGGTTCGGCTAGCACACACGTAGCCCAGGACCGGAAACAAGGGGCTCGGGACACCCGGCCCCACGCTGCCCGTGGACGGACACCCGTGTCCTGCGATCGCCATACCAGAGCCACCCGAGGTGCGATCCTGACCCCGTTGCGGCTAGCAAACACTTCGGTCGGGACCGGAGTCCTGGGGCTCAGTACGTCCGGCTGCCGCCCCGCACGGGAACGAACCTCCGTTCTCCGGGACGGTCAGTCCCTTAGCCGTCGGACGACATCCTCGCTCTTCCGGCACAGTTGGCACCCATTCCACTCGTGGCCGGACAAACATGTCGTGGCACCGCCTTACCCGAGCCGCTTGAAACGGGACCCAGACACGGTCCGGCTAGCGCACACGTCGCCCACGACCGGAAAGAAGGGGCTCGGGACACCCGGCCCCACGCTGCCCGTGGACGGAAACACGTGTCCTGCGATCGCTTTCCCCGTGCCGCTCGAGCTGGGTCCCGAATCGCGATGCGGCTGCCACACAGGTCGCCGTGCAACACACCTTAGGGGTTCGGGACGGACGGGCGCCGCCCCGCACGGGAACGAACCTCCGTTCTCCGGGACTGCTAGTCCCAGAGCGGGCAAAAGACAGCCTCCCACTTCCCGGCACGGCTGGCACCCAAGCAGCTTGTGGCTGGTCACCCGTGTCGTGGCATCGCCGTCCCCGAGCCGTTCGAGGTGGGACCGGGACCGCGGTGCTGCTACCACACAGGTCGCCGTGCAACAGAGCTTAGGGGTTCGGGACGGACAGCCGCCGCCCCGCACGGGAACGAACCTCTGTCCTCCGGGACGGTCAGTCCCAGAGCCGGCGGACG
This sequence comes from Somateria mollissima, assembly GCA_951411735.1. NCBI lineage: Eukaryota > Metazoa > Chordata > Aves > Anseriformes > Anatidae > Somateria > Somateria mollissima. Next base: position 22,337 of record CATOCB010000113.1, on the reverse strand, counting down.
ACAGCCTCCCTCTTCCGGCACAGTTGGCACCCATTCCACTCGTGGCCGGACAAACATGTCGTGGCACCGCCTTACCCGAGCCGCTCGAGGTGGGACCCAGACACGGTCCGGCTAGCAAACACGTCGCCCAGGACCGGAAACAAGGGGCGCGGGACACCCGGCCCCACGCTGCCCGTGGACGGAAACACGTGTCCTGCGATCGCTTTCCCTGTGCCGCTCGAGGTGGGACCCGGACCGCGATGCTGCTACCACACAGGTCGCCGTGCAACAGATCTTAGGGGTTCGGGACGGACAGCCGCCGCCCCGCACGGGAACGAACCTCCGGTCTCCGGGACGGTCAGTCCCTGAGCCGGCGGACGAAAGCCTCCCGCTTCCAGGCACAGCTGGCACCCATGCCACTGGTGGCCGGACAACGGTGTCGTGGCATCGCCTTCCACAAGCCACCAGAAACGGGACCCGGACACGGTTCGGCTAGCACACACGTAGCCCAGGACCGGAAACAAGGGGCTCGGGACACCCGGCCCCACGCTGCCCGTGGACGGACACCCGTGTCCTGCGATCGCCATACCAGAGCCACCCGAGGTGCGATCCTGACCCCGTTGCGGCTAGCAAACACTTCGGCCGGGACCGGAGTCCTGGGGCTCAGTACGTCCGGCTGCCGCCCCGCACGGGAACGAACCTCCGTTCTCCGGGACGGCCAGTCCCCGAGCCGGCAAACGACAGCCTCCCACTTCCCGGCACGGCTGGCACCCAAGCAGCTTGTGGCTGGTCACCCGTGTCGTGGCATCGCCGTCCCCGAGCCGTTCGAGGTGGGACCCGGACCGCGATGCGGCTGCCACACAGGTCGCCGTGCAACAGAGCTTAGGGCTTCGGGACGGACAGCCGCCGTCCCGCACGGGAACGAACCTCCGTTCTCCGGGACGTTCAGCCCGCGAGCCGGCGGACGACAGCCTCGCTCTTCCGGCACAGTTGGCACCCATTCCACTCGTGGCCGGACAAACATGTCGTGGCACCGCCTTACCCGAGCCGCTTGAAACGGGACCCGGACACGGTCTGGGTAGCACACACGTCGCCCAGGACCGTAAACAAGGGGCTCGGGACACCCGGCCCCACGCTGCCCGTGGACGGAAACACGTGTCCTGCGATCGCTTTCCCCGTGCCGCTCGAGGTGGGACCCGGACCGAGGTGCGGCTCCAACACAGGTCGCCGTGCAACAGATCTTAGGGCTTCGGGACGGACAGCCGCCGCCCCGCACGGGAACGAACCTCCGTTCTCCGGGACTGCTAGTCCCAGAGCGGGCAAACGACAGCCTCCCACTTCCCGGCACGGCTGGCACCCAAGCAGCTTGTGGCTGGTCACCCGTGTCGTGGCATCGCCGTCCCCGAGCCGTTCGAGGTGGGACCGGGACCGCGGTGCTGCTACCACACAGGTCGCCGTGCAACAGAGCTTAGGGGTTCGGGACGGACGGCCGCCGCCCCGCACGGGAACGAACCTCTGTCCTCCGGGACGGTCAGTCCCTGAGCCGGCGGACGACAGCCTCCCTCTTCCGGCACAGTTGGCACCCATTCCACTCGTGGCCGGACAAACATGTCGTGGCACCGCCTTACCCGAGCCGCTCGAGGTGGGACCCAGACACGGTCCGGCTAGCAAACACGTCGCCCAGGACCGGAAACAAGGGGCGCGGGACACCCGGCCCCACGCTGCCCGTGGACGGAAACACGTGTCCTGCGATCGCTTTCCCCGTGCCGCTCGAGCTGGGTCCCGAATCGCGATGCGTCTGCCACACAGGTCGCCGTGCAACACACCTTAGGGGTTCGGGACGGACGGGCGCCGCCCCGCACGGGAACGAACCTCCGTTCTCCGGGACTGCTAGTCCCAGAGCGGGCAAACGACAGCCTCCCACTTCCCGGCACGGCTGGCACCCAAGCAGCTTGTGGCTGGTCACCCGTGTCGTGGCATCGCCGTCCCCGAGCCGTTAGAGGTAGGACCGGGACCGCGGTGCTGCTACCACACAGGTCGCCGTGCAACAGACCTTAGGGCTTCGGGACGGACAGCCGCCGCCCCGCACGGGAACGAACCTCCGGTCTCCGGGACGGTCAGTCCCTTAGCCGGCGCACGAAATCCTCCCGCTTCCAGGCACAGCTGGCACCAATGCCACTGGTGGCCGGACAACGGTGTCGTGGCATCGCCTTCCACAAGCCACCAGAAACGGGACCCGGACACGGTTCGGCTAGCACACACGTAGCCCAGGACCGGAAACAAGGGGCTCGGGACACCCGGCCCCACGCTGCCCGTGGACGGACACCCGTGTCCTGCGATCGCCATACCAGAGCCACCCGAGGTGCGATCCTGACCCCGTTGCGGCTAGCAAACACTTCGGCCGGGACCGGAGTCCTGGGGCTCAGTACGTCCGGCTGCCGCCCCGCACGGGAACGAACCTCCGTTCTCCGGGACGGTCAGTCCCTTAGCCGGCGGTCGACAGCTTCGCTCTTCCGGCACAGTTGGCACCCATTCCAATCGTGGCCGGACAAACATGTCGTGGCACCGCCTTACCCGAGCCGCTCGAGGTGGGACCCAGACACGGTCCGGCTAGCACACACGTCGCCCAGGACCGGAAACAAGGGGCGCGGGACACCCGGCCCCACGCTGCCCGTGGACGGAAACACGTGTCCTGCGATCGCTTTCCCTGTGCCGCTCGAGCTGGGTCCCGAATCGCGATGCGGCTACCACACAGGTCGCCGTGCAACAGAGCTTAGGGGTTCGGGACGGACGGCCGCCGCCCCGCACGGGAACGAACCTCCGGTCTCCGGGAAGGCCAGTCCCCGAGCCGGCAAACGACAGCCTCCCTCTTCCGGCACAGTTGGCACCCATTCCACTCGTGGCCGGTCACCCGTGTCGTGACATCGCATTCGCCGTGCCGCTCGAGGTGGGACCCAGACACGGTCCGGCTAGCGCACACGTCGCCCACGACCGGAAACAAGGGGCTCGGGACACCCGGCCCCACGCTGCCCGTGGACGGAAACACTTCTCGAGCGGTCGCTTTCCCCGTACCGCTCGAGCTGGGTCCCGAATCGCGATGCGGCTGCCACACAGGTCGCCGTGCAACAGAGCTTAGGGGTTCGGGACGGACGGCCGCCGCCCCGCACGGGAACGAACCTCCGTTCTCCGGGACGGTCAGTCCCTTAGCCGGCGGACGACAGCCTCGCTCTTCCGGCACAGTTGGCACCCATTCCACTCGTGGCCGGACAAACATGTCGTGGCACCGCCTTACCCGAGCCGCTCGAGGTGGGACCCAGACACGGTCCGGCTAGCACACACGTCTCCCAGGACCGGAAACAAGGGGCTCGGGACACCCGGCCCCACGCTGCCCGTGGACGGAAACACGTGTCCTGCGATCGCTTTCCCCGTGCCGCTCGAGGTGGGACCCGGACCGCGGTGCTGCTACCACACTGGTCGCCGTGCAACAGACCTTAGGGGTTCGGGACGGACAGCCGCCGCCCCGCACGGGAACGAACCTCCGGTCTCCGGGACGGTCAGTCCCTGAGCCGGCGGACGAAAGCCTCCCGCTTCCAGGCACAGCTGGCACCCATGCCACTGGTGGCCGGACAACGGTGTCTTGGCATCGCCTTCCACAAGCCACCAGAAACGGGACCCGGACACGGTTCGGCTAGCACACACGTAGCCCAGGACCGGAAACAAGGGGCTCGGGACACCCGGCCCCACGCTGCCCGTGGACGGACACCCGTGTCCTGCGATCGCCATACCAGAGCCACCCGAGGTGCGATCCTGACCCCGTTGCGGCTAGCAAACACTTCGGCCGGGACCGGAGTCCTGGGGCTCAGTACGTCCGGCTGCCGCCCCGCACGGGAAAGAACCTCCGTTCTCCGGGACGGCCAGTCCCCGAGCCGGCAAACGACAGCCTCCCACTTCCCGGCACGGCTGGCACCCAAGCAGCTTGTGGCCGGTCACCCGTGTCGTGACATCGCATTCGCCGTGCCGCTCGAGGTGGGACCCAGACACGGTCCGGCTAGCGCACACGTCGCCCACGACCGGAAACAAGGGGCTCGGGACACCCGGCCCCACGCTGCCCGTGGACGGAAATACTTGTCGAGCGGTCGCTTTCACCGTGCCGCTCGAGCTGGGTCCCGAATCGCGATGCGGCTGCCACACAGGTCGCCGTGCAACACACCTTAGGGGTTCGGGACGGACGGCCGCCGTCCCGCACGGGAACGAACGTCCGTTCTCCGGGACTGCTAGTCCCAGAGCGGGCAAACGACAGCCTCCCTCTTCCGGCACAGTTGGCACCCATTCCACTCGTGGCCGGACAAACATGTCGTGGCACCGCCTTACCCGAGCCGCTCGAGGTGGGACCCAGACACGGTCCGGCTAGCAAACACGTCGCCCAGGACCGGAAACAAGGGGCGCGGGACACCCGGCCCCACGCTGCCCGTGGACGGAAACACGTGTCCTGCGATCGCTTTCCCTGTGCCGCTCGAGGTGGGACCCGGACCGCGGTGCTGCTACCACACAGGTCGCCGTGCAACAGATCTTAGGGGTTCGGGACGGACGGCCGCCGCCCCGCACGGGAACGAACCTCCGGTCTCCGGGACGGTCAGTCCCTGAGCCGGCGGACGAAAGCCTCCCGCTTCCAGGCACAGCTGGCACCCATGCCACTGGTGGCCGGACAACGGTGTCGTGGCATCGCCTTCCACAAGCCACCAGAAACGGGACCCGGACACGGTTCGGCTAGCACACACGTAGCCCAGGACCGGAAACAAGGGGCTCGGGACACCCGGCCCCACGCTGCCCGTGGACGGACACCCGTGTCCTGCGATCGCCATACCAGAGCCACCCGAGGTGCGATCCTGACCCCGTTGCGGCTAGCAAACACTTCGGCTGGGACCGGAGTCCTGGGGCTCAGTACGTCCGGCTGCCGCCCCGCACGGGAACGAACCTCCGTTCTCCGGGACGGCCAGTCCCTGAGCCGGCGGAAGACAGCCTCGCTCTTCCGGCACAGTTGGCACCCATTCCACTCGTGGCCGGACAAACATGTCGTGGCAACGCCTTACCCGAGCCGCTTGAAACGGGACCCGGACACGGTCTGGGTAGCACACACGTCGCCCAGGACCGTAAACAAGGGGCTCGGGACACCCGGCCCCACGCTGCCCGTGGACGGAAACACGTGTCCTGCGATCGCTTTCCCCGTGCCGCTCGAGGTGGGACCCGGACCGCGGTGCTGCTGCCACACAGGTCGCCGTGCAACAGATCTTAGGGCTTCGGGACGGACAGCCGCCGCCCCGCACGGGAACGAACCTCCGTTCTCCAGGACTGCTAGTCCCAGAGCGGGCAAACGACAGCCTCCCACTTCCCGGCACGGCTGGCACCCAAGCAGCTTGTGGCTGGTCACCCGTGTCGTGGCATCGCCGTCCCCGAGCCGTTCGAGGTGGGACCCGGACCGAGGTGCGGCTGCCACACAGGTCGCCGTGCAACAGAGCTTAGGGGTTCGGGACGGACGGCCGCCGCCCCGCACGGGAACGAACCTCCGTTCTCCGGGACGGTCAGTCCCTTAGCCGGCGGACGACAGCCTCGCTCTTCCGGCACAGTTGGCACCCATTCCAATCGTGGCCGGACAAACATGTCGTGGCACCGCCTTACCCGAGCCGCTCGAGGTGGGACCCAGACACGGTCCGGCTAGCACACACGTCGCCCAGGACCGGAAACAAGGGGCGCGGGACACCCGGCCCCACGCTGCCCGTGGACGGAAACACGTGTCCTGCGATCGCTTTCCCTGTGCCGCTCGAGCTGGGTCCCGAATCGCGATGCGGCTACCACACAGGTCGCCGTGCAACAGAGCTTAGGGGTTCGGGACGGACGGCCGCCGCCCCGCACGGGAACGAACCTCCGGTCTCCGGGAAGGCCAGTCCCCGAGCCGGCAAACGACAGCCTCCCTCTTCCGGCACAGTTGGCACCCATTCCACTCGTGGCCGGTCACCCGTGTCGTGACATCGCATTCGCCGTGCCGCTCGAGGTGGGACCCAGACACGGTCCGGCTAGCGCACACGTCGCCCACGACCGGAAACAAGGGGCTCGGGACACCCGGCCCCACGCTGCCCGTGGACGGAAACACTTCTCGAGCGGTCGCTTTCCCCGTACCGCTCGAGCTGGGTCCCGAATCGCGATGCGGCTGCCACACAGGTCGCCGTGCAACAGAGCTTAGGGGTTCGGGACGGACGGCCGCCGCCCCGCACGGGAACGAACCTCCGTTCTCCGGGACGGTCAGTCCCTTAGCCGGCGGACGACAGCCTCGCTCTTCCGGCACAGTTGGCACCCATTCCACTCGTGGCCGGACAAACATGTCGTGGCACCGCCTTACCCGAGCCGCTCGAGGTGGGACCCAGACACGGTCCGGCTAGCACACACGTCTCCCAGGACCGGAAACAAGGGGCTCGGGACACCCGGCCCCACGCTGCCCGTGGACGGAAACACGTGTCCTGCGATCGCTTTCCCCGTGCCGCTCGAGGTGGGACCCGGACCGCGGTGCTGCTACCACACTGGTCGCCGTGCAACAGACCTTAGGGGTTCGGGACGGACAGCCGCCGCCCCGCACGGGAACGAACCTCCGGTCTCCGGGACGGTCAGTCCCTGAGCCGGCGGACGAAAGCCTCCCGCTTCCAGGCACAGCTGGCACCCATGCCACTGGTGGCCGGACAACGGTGTCTTGGCATCGCCTTCCACAAGCCACCAGAAACGGGACCCGGACACGGTTCGGCTAGCACACACGTAGCCCAGGACCGGAAACAAGGGGCTCGGGACACCCGGCCCCACGCTGCCCGTGGACGGACACCCGTGTCCTGCGATCGCCATACCAGAGCCACCCGAGGTGCGATCCTGACCCCGTTGCGGCTAGCAAACACTTCGGCCGGGACCGGAGTCCTGGGGCTCAGTACGTCCGGCTGCCGCCCCGCACGGGAAAGAACCTCCGTTCTCCGGGACGGCCAGTCCCCGAGCCGGCAAACGACAGCCTCCCACTTCCCGGCACGGCTGGCACCCAAGCAGCTTGTGGCCGGTCACCCGTGTCGTGACATCGCATTCGCCGTGCCGCTCGAGGTGGGACCCAGACACGGTCCGGCTAGCGCACACGTCGCCCACGACCGGAAACAAGGGGCTCGGGACACCCGGCCCCACGCTGCCCGTGGACGGAAATACTTGTCGAGCGGTCGCTTTCACCGTGCCGCTCGAGCTGGGTCCCGAATCGCGATGCGGCTGCCACACAGGTCGCCGTGCAACACACCTTAGGGGTTCGGGACGGACGGGCGCCGTCCCGCACGGGAACGAACGTCCGTTCTCCGGGACTGCTAGTCCCAGAGCGGGCAAACGACAGCCTCCCTCTTCCGGCACAGTTGGCACCCATTCCACTCGTGGCCGGACAAACATGTCGTGGCACCGCCTTACCCGAGCCGCTCGAGGTGGGACCCAGACACGGTCCGGCTAGCAAACACGTCGCCCAGGACCGGAAACAAGGGGCGCGGGACACCCGGCCCCACGCTGCCCGTGGACGGAAACACGTGTCCTGCGATCGCTTTCCCTGTGCCGCTCGAGGTGGGACCCGGACCGCGGTGCTGCTACCACACAGGTCGCCGTGCAACAGATCTTAGGGGTTCGGGACGGACGGCCGCCGCCCCGCACGGGAACGAACCTCCGGTCTCCGGGACGGTCAGTCCCTGAGCCGGCGGACGAAAGCCTCCCGCTTCCAGGCACAGCTGGCACCCATGCCACTGGTGGCCGGACAACGGTGTCGTGGCATCGCCTTCCACAAGCCACCAGAAACGGGACCCGGACACGGTTCGGCTAGCACACACGTAGCCCAGGACCGGAAACAAGGGGCTCGGGACACCCGGCCCCACGCTGCCCGTGGATGGAAATACTTGTCGAGCGGTCGCTTTCACCGTGCCGCTCGAGCTGGGTCCCGAATCGCGATGCGGCTGCCACACAGGTCGCCGTGCAACACACCTTAGGGGTTCGGGACGGACGGCCGCCGTCCCGCACGGGAACGAACGTCCGTTCTCCGGGACTGCTAGTCCCAGAGCGGGCAAACGACAGCCTCCCTCTTCCGGCACAGTTGGCACCCATTCCACTCGTGGCCGGACAAACATGTCGTGGCACCGCCTTACCCGAGCCGCTCGAGGTGGGACCCAGACACGGTCCGGCTAGCACACACGTCTCCCAGGACCGGAAACAAGGGGCTCGGGACACCCGGCCCCACGCTGCCCGTGGACGGAAACACGTGTCCTGCGATCGCTTTCCCCCGTGCCGCTCGAGGTGGGACCCGGACCGCGGTGCTGCTACCACACTGGTCGCCGTGCAACAGACCTTAGGGGTTCGGGACGGACAGCCGCCGCCCCGCACGGGAACGAACCTCCGGTCTCCGGGACGGTCAGTCCCTGAGCCGGCGGACGAAAGCCTCCCGCTTCCAGGCACAGCTGGCACCCATGCCACTGGTGGCCGGACAACGGTGTCGTGGCATCGCCTTCCACAAGCCACCAGAAACGGGACCCGGACACGGTTCGGCTAGCACACACGTAGCCCAGGACCGGAAACAAGGGGCTCGGGACACCCGGCCCCACGCTGCCCGTGGACGGACACCCGTGTCCTGCGATCGCCATACCAGAGCCACCCGAGGTGCGATCCTGACCCCGTTGCGGCTAGCAAACACTTCGGCCGGGACCGGAGTCCTGGGGCTCAGTACGTCCGGCTGCCGCCCCGCACGGGAACGAACCTCCGTTCTCCGGGACGGCCAGTCCCCGAGCCGGCAAACGACAGCCTCCCACTTCCCGGCACGGCTGGCACCCAAGCAGCTTGTGGCTGGTCACCCGTGTCGTGGCATCGCCGTCCCCGAGCCGTTCGAGGTGGGACCCGGACCGCGATGCGGCTGCCACACAGGTCGCCGTGCAACAGAGCTTAGGGGTTCGGGACGGACAGCCGCCGTCCCGCACGGGAACGAACCTCCGTTCTCCGGGACGTTCAGCCCGCGAGCCGGCGGACGACAGCCTCGCTCTTCCGGCACAGTTGGCACCCATTCCACTCGTGGCCGGACAAACATGTCGTGGCACCGCCTTACCCGAGCCGCTTGAAACGGGACCCGGACACGGTCTGGGTAGCACACACGTCGCCCAGGACCGTAAACAAGGGGCTCGGGACACCCGGCCCCACGCTGCCCGTGGACGGAAACACGTGTCCTGCGATCGCTTTCCCCGTGCCGCTCGAGGTGGGACCCGGACCGAGGTGCGGCTGCCACACAGGTCGCCGTGCAACAGATCTTAGGGCTTCGGGACGGACAGCCGCCGCCCCGCACGGGAACGAACCTCCGTTCTCCAGGACTGCTAGTCCCAGAGCGGGCAAACGACAGCCTCCCACTTCCCGGCACGGCTGGCACCCAAGCAGCTTGTGGCTGGTCACCCGTGTCGTGGCATCGCCGTCCCCGAGCCGTTCGAGGTGGGACCCGGACCGAGGTGCGGCTGCCACACAGGTCGCCGTGCAACAGAGCTTAGGGGTTCGGGACGGACGGCCGCCGCCCCGCACGGGAACGAACCTCCGTTCTCCGGGACGGTCAGTCCCTTAGCCGGCGGACGACAGCCTCGCTCTTCCGGCACAGTTGGCACCCATTCCACTCGTGGCCGGACAAACATGTCGTGGCACCGCCTTACCCGTGCCGCTCGAGGTGGGACCAAGACACGGTCCGGCTAGCACACACGTCTCCCAGGACCGGAAACAAGGGGCTCGGGACACCCGGCCCCACGCTGCCCGTGGAAGGAAACACGTGTCCTGCGATCGCTTTCCCCGTGCCGCTCGAGCTGGGTCCCGAATCGCGATGCGGCTGCCACACTGGTCGCCGTGCAACAGACCTTTGGGGTTCGGGACGGACGGGCGCCGCCCCGCACGGGAACGAACCTCCGTTCTCCGGGACTGCTAGTCCCAGAGCGGGCAAACGACAGCCTCCCACTTCCCGGCACGGCTGGCACCCAAGCAGCTTGTGGCTGGTCACCCGTGTCGTGGCATCGCCGTCCCCGAGCCGTTAGAGGTAGGACCGGGACCGCGGTGCTGCTACCACACAGGTCGCCGTGCAACAGACCTTAGGGGTTCGGGACGGACAGCCGCCGCCCCGCACGGGAACGAACCTCCGTTCCCCGGGACGGTCAGTCCCTTAGCCGGCGGTCGACAGCTTCGCTCTTCCGGCACAGTTGGCACCCATTCCAATCGTGGCCGGACAAACATGTCGTGGCACCGCCTTACCCGAGCCGCTCGAGGTGGGACCCAGACACGGTCCGGCTAGCACACACGTCGCCCAGGACCGGAAACAAGGGGCGCGGGACACCCGGCCCCACGCTGCCCGTGGACGGAAACACGTGTCCTGCGATCGCTTTCCCTGTGCCGCTCGAGGTGGGACCCGGACCGCGGTGCTGCTACCACACAGGTCGCCGTGCAACAGAGCTTAGGGGTTCGGGACGGACAGCCGCCGCCCCGCACGGGAACGAACCTCCGGTCTCCGGGACGGCCAGTCCCCGAGCCGGCGGACGAAAGCCTCCCTCTTCCGGCACAGTTGGCACCCATTCCACTCGTGGCCGGACAAACATGTCGTGGCACCGCCTTACCCGAGCCGCTCGAGGTGGGACCCAGACACGGTCCGGCTAGCGCACACGTCGCCCACGACCGGAAACAAGGGGCTCGGGACACCCGGCCCCACGCTGCCCGTGGACGGAAACACTTGTCGAGCGGTCGCTTTCCCCGTGCCGCTCGAGCTGGGTCCCGAATCGCGATGCGGCTACCACACAGGTCGCCGTGCAACAGAGCTTAGGGGTTCGGGACGGACGGCCGCCGCCCCGCACGGGAACGAACCTCTGTCCTCCGGGACGGTCAGTCCCTGAGCCGGCGGACGAAAGCCTCCCTCTTCCGGCACAGTTGGCACCCATTCCACTCGTGGCCGGACAAACATGTCGTGGCACCGCCTTACCCGAGCCGCTCGAGGTGGGACCCAGACACGGTCCGGCTAGCACACACGTCTCCCAGGACCGGAAACAAGGGGCTCGGGACACCCGGCCCCACGCTGCCCGTGGACGGAAACACGTGTCCTGCGATCGCTTTCCCCGTGCCGCTCGAGGTGGGACCCGGACCGCGGTGCTGCTACCACACTGGTCGCCGTGCAACAGACCTTAGGGGTTCGGGACGGACAGCCGCCGCCCCGCACGGGAACGAACCTCCGGTCTCCGGGACGGTCAGTCCCTGAGCCGGCGGACGAAAGCCTCCCGCTTCCAGGCACAGCTGGCACCCATGCCACTGGTGGCCGGACAACGGTGTCGTGGCATCGCCTTCCACAAGCCACCAGAAACGGGACCCGGACACGGTTCGGCTAGCACACACGTAGCCCTGGACCGGAAACAAGGGGCTCGGGACACCCGGCCCCACGCTGCCCGTGGACGGACACCCGTGTCCTGCGATCGCCATACCAGAGCCACCCGAGGTGCGATCCTGACCCCGTTGCGGCTAGCAAACACTTCGGCTGGGACCGGAGTCCTGGGGCTCAGTATGTCCGGCTGACGCCCCGCACAGCATCGTCACTGCATCATCACAGTATCATTTCAACATCATCACAGTGTCATCACAGCATCATCACTGCATAATCACTGAATCATCACAACATCATAACTGCGTCTTCACAGCGTCATCACTGCATCATCTCTGCATCATCACATCATCATCACTGCATCAACACAGTGTCATAACTGCAACATCACTGCATCATCACAGTATCATCACTGCATCATCACAGCCTCGTCACTGCATAAACACTGCATCATCACAGCATCACCACTGCATCATCACTGCATCATCAAAGCATCATCACTGCATTATCACTGCATCATCACAGCATCACCACTGCATCATCACAGCATCACCACTGCATCATCACTGCATCATCATAGCATCATCACTGCATCATCACAGCATCATAATAGCACCATCACAGCATCATTAGAGCGTCATCACTGCATCATCACAGCGTCATCACAGCATCATCACTGCATATTCACTGCATCATCACACCATCATCACTGCATCAACACAGCGTCATCACTGCATCATCACAGTGTAATCGCAGCATCATCACTGCGTCTTCACTGCGTCGTCACTGCATCATCCCTGCATCATTACAGCATCATCACTTCATCATCACTGCATCATCACAGCATCACCACTGCATCATCAAAGCATCATCACTGCATTATCACTGCATCATTTCAGCATCATCACAGCATCATCACTGCATCATCACAGCATCATCACTGCGTCATCACACCATCATTACTGCATCATCACCGGATCATCACAGCATCATCACAACATAATCACTGCATCATCACTGCATCATCACATCATCATCACACAATCATCACTGCATCATCACAGCATCATCACACCTTCATTACTGCATCATCACTGCAGAATCACTGCATCATCATACCATCATCACAGTGTCATCACAGCATCATCACTGCGTCATCACACCATCATCACTGCATCATCACTGCATCATCAGAGCATCATCACTGCATCATCTCTGCATGACCAGTGCATCATCACAGCATCATCACATCAACTACACAACATCATCACAGTGTCATCACAGCATCATCACTGCATAATCACAGCATAACCTGAGCATCATCACAGCATCATTACTGAATCATCACTGCATCATCACAGCGTCATCACAGTATCATCACTGCATCATCAGAGCATCATCACTGCATCATCAGAGCATACTCACTGCATCGTCACTGCATCATCAGAGCATCATCACTGCATCATCAGAGCATACTCACTGCATCGTCACAGCATCATCATAGCATCATCACTGCATCATCAGAGCATACTCACTGCATCGTCACAGCATCATCATAGCATCATCACTGCATCATCACATAGTCATGGCATCATCATCACAGCATCATAACTGCGTCTTCACAGGGTCATCACTGCATCATCACAGTGTAATCGCAGCATCATCACTGCGTCATCACAGCATAATCACAGCATCATCACTGCATGATCACAGCATCATCACTGCATGATCACAGCAAAATCACTGCATCATCACACTATCATCACTGTATCACTGCGTCTTCACAGCGTCATAACAGTCATCGCAGCGTGATCACTGCATCATCACAATATCATCAGAGCGTCATCACTAGGTCATAACTCCTTCATCACTGCATCATCACAGGATTATCACTGCACCATCACTGCACCATCACTGCATCATCACTGCATCATCAAAACATCATCTCAGCATCATCACACCATCATCACTGCATCATCACAGCATTATCATAGCATCATCACTGCATCATCACAACATCATCAAAGCATCATCACAGCATCATCATAGCATCATCACTGCATCATCATAGCATCATCACACCATCATCACTGCATCATCACAGCATCATCGCAGCATCATCACAGCATCATCACAGCATCATCACACCATCATCTCAGCAGCATCACTGCATCATCACAGCATCATCTCTGCATGACCAGTGCATCATCACAGCATCATCACATCAACTACACAACATCATCACAGTGTCATCACAGCATCATCAAAGCATCATCACAGCACCATCAAGCATAATCACTGCATCATCAGAGCATCATCATACCATCATCACAGCATACTCACAGCACCATCACAGCATCATCACAGCGTCATCACAGAATAATCATTGCATCATCAGTCAGCACAGCATCATCACTGCATCATCACAGCATCATAAATGCATCATCAGAGCGTCATCATACCATCATAACAGCGTCATCACTGCATCATCACTGCATCATCACAGTATCATTTCAACATCATCACAGTGTCATCACAGCATCATCACTGCATAATCACTGAATCATCACAACATCATAACTGTGTCTTCACAGCGTCATCACTGCATCATCTCTGCATCATCAAAGCCTCGTCACTGCATCATCACAGCATCATTACTGCGTAATCACTGCATCATCAAAGCATCATTACTGCGTAATCACTGCATCATCACAGCATCATCACAGCATCATAACTGCGTCTTCACTGCGTCATCACTGCATCATCACAGCATCATCACAGCATCATTACAGCATCATCACACCATCATCACTGCATCATCACAGCATCATTGCATGGTGAACAATGCATCATCACAGTATCATCACAATGTAATCATAGCATCATTACAGTATCACCACTGCATCATCATCTCTGCATCACCAAAGCATCATCACAGCATCATCACACCATCATCTCAGCATCATTTCAGTATCATCACAGCGTCATCACAGCATGATCACTGCATCATCTCTGCATGATCAGTGCATCATCACAGCATCACCACTGCATCATCACTGCATCATCACAGCATCACCAGTGCATCATCACAGCATCACCACTGCATCATCACTGCATCATCAAAGCATCATCACTGCATTATCACTGCACCATTTCAGCATCATCACTGCGTCTTCACTGCGTCATCACTGCATCATCTCTGCATCATCACATCATCATCACTGCATCAACACAGTGTCATAACTGCAACATCACTGCATCATCACAGTATCATCACTGCATCATCACAGCCTCGTCACTGCATAAACACTGCATCATCACAGCATCACCACTGCATCATCACTGCATCATCAAAGCATCATCACTGCATTATCACTGCATCATCACAGCATCACCACTGCATCATCACAGCATCACCACTGCATCATCATAGCATCATCACTGCATCATCACAGCATCATAATAGCACCATCACAGCATCATTAGAGCGTCATCACTGCATCATCACAGCGTCATCACAGCATCATCACTGCATATTCACTGCATCATCACACCATCATCACTGCATCAACACAGCGTCATCACTGCATCATCACAGTGTAATCGCAGCATCATCACTGCATCTTCACTGCGTCGTCACTGCATCATCCCTGCATCATTACAGCATCATCACTTCATCATCACTGCATCATCACAGCATCACCACTGCATCATCAAAGCATCATCACTGCATTATCACTGCATCATTTCAGCATCATCACAGCATCATCACTGCATCATCACAGCATCATCACTGCGTCATCACACCATCATTACTGCATCATCACCGGATCATCACAGCATCATCACAACATAATCACTGCATCATCACTGCATCATCACATCATCATCACACAATCATCACTGCATCATCACAGCATCATCACACCTTCATTACTGCATCATCACTGCAGAATCACTGCATCATCATACCATCATCACAGTGTCATCACAGCATCATCACTGCGTCATCACACCATCATCACTGCATCATCACTGCATCATCAGAGCATCATCACTGCATCATCTCTGCATGACCAGTGCATCATCACAGCATCATCACATCAACTACACAACATCATCACAGTGTCATCACAGCATCATCACTGCATAATCACAGCATAACCTGAGCATCATCACAGCATCATTACTGAATCATCACTGCATCATCACAGCGTCATCACAGTATCATCACTGCATCATCAGAGCATCATCACTGCATCATCAGAGCATACTCACTGCATCGTCACTGCATCATCAGAGCATCATCACTGCATCATCAGAGCATACTCACTGCATCGTCACAGCATCATCATAGCATCATCACTGCATCATCAGAGCATACTCACTGCATCGTCACAGCATCATCATAGCATCATCACTGCATCATCACATAGTCATGGCATCATCATCACAGCATCATAACTGCGTCTTCACAGGGTCATCACTGCATCATCACAGTGTAATCGCAGCATCATCACTGCGTCATCACAGCATAATCACAGCATCATCACTGCATGATCACAGCATCATCACTGCATGATCACAGCAAAATCACTGCATCATCACACTATCATCACTGTATCACTGCGTCTTCACAGCGTCATAACAGTCATCGCAGCGTGATCACTGCATCATCACAATATCATCAGAGCGTCATCACTAGGTCATAACTCCTTCATCACTGCATCATCACAGGATTATCACTGCACCATCACTGCACCATCACTGCATCATCACTGCATCATCAAAACATCATCTCAGCATCATCACACCATCATCACTGCATCATCACAGCATTATCATAGCATCATCACTGCATCATCACAACATCATCAAAGCATCATCACAGCATCATCATAGCATCATCACTGCATCATCATAGCATCATCACACCATCATCACTGCATCATCACAGCATCATCGCAGCATCATCACAGCATCATCACAGCATCATCACACCATCATCTCAGCAGCATCACTGCATCATCACTGCATCATCACAGCATCATCTCTGCATGACCAGTGCATCATCACAGCATCATCACATCAACTACACAACATCATCACAGTGTCATCACAGCATCATCAAAGCATCATCACAGCACCATCAAGCATAATCACTGCATCATCAGAGCATCATCATACCATCATCACAGCATACTCACAGCACCATCACAGCATCATCACAGCGTCATCACAGAATAATCATTGCATCATCAGTCAGCACAGCATCATCACTGCATCATCACAGCATCATAAATGCATCATCAGAGCGTCATCACACCATCATAACAGCGTCATCACTGCATCATCACTGCATCATCACAGTATCATTTCAACATCATCACAGTGTCATCACAGCATCATCACTGCATAATCACTGAATCATCACAACATCATAACTGTGTCTTCACAGCGTCATCACTGCATCATCTCTGCATCATCAAAGCCTCGTCACTGCATCATCACAGCATCATTACTGCGTAATCACTGCATCATCAAAGCATCATTACTGCGTAATCACTGCATCATCACAGCATCATCACAGCATCATAACTGCGTCTTCACTGCGTCATCACTGCATCATCTCTGCATCATCACAGCATCATTACAGCATCATCACACCATCATCACTGCATCATCACAGCATCATTGCATGGTGAACAATGCATCATCACAGTATCATCACAATGTAATCATAGCATCATCACAGCATCACCACTGCATCATCATCTCTGCATCACCAAAGCATCATCACAGCATCATCACACCATCATCTCAGCATCATTTCAGTATCATCACAGCGTCATCACAGCATGATCACTGCATCATCTCTGCATGATCAGTGCATCATCACAGCATCACCACTGCATCATCACTGCATCATCACAGCATCACCAGTGCATCATCACAGCATCACCACTGCATCATCACTGCATCATCAAAGCATCATCACTGCATTATCACTGCACCATTTCAGCATCATCACTGCGTCTTCACTGCGTCATCACTGCATCATCTCTGCATCATCACATCATCATCACTGCATCAACACAGTGTCATAACTGCAACATCACTGCATCACAGTATCATCACTGCATCATCACAGCCTCGTCACTGCATAAACACTGCATCATCACAGCATCACCACTGCATCATCACTGCATCATCAAAGCATCATCACTGCATTATCACTGCATAATCACAGCATCACCACTGCATCATCACAGCATCACCACTGCATCATCATAGCATCATCACTGCATCATCACAGCATCATAATAGCACCATCACAGCATCATTAGAGCGTCATCACTGCATCATCACAGCGTCATCACAGCATCATCACTGCATATTCACTGCATCATCACACCATCATCACTGCATCAACACAGCGTCATCACTGCATCATCACAGTGTAATCGCAGCATCATCACTGCGTCTTCACTGCGTCGTCACTGCATCATCCCTGCATCATTACAGCATCATCACTTCATCATCACTGCATCATCACAGCATCACCACTGCATCATCAAAGCATCATCACTGCATTATCACTGCATCATTTCAGCATCATCACAGCATCATCACTGCATCATCACAGCATCATCACTGCGTCATCACACCATCATTACTGCATCATCACCGGATCATCACAGCATCATCACAACATAATCACTGCATCATCACTGCATCATCACATCATCATCACACAATCATCACTGCATCATCACAGCATCATCACACCTTCATTACTGCATCATCACTGCAGAATCACTGCATCATCATACCATCATCACAGTGTCATCACAGCATCATCACTGCGTCATCACACCATCATCACTGCATCATCACTGCATCATCAGAGCATCATCACTGCATCATCTCTGCATGACCAGTGCATCATCACAGCATCATCACATCAACTACACAACATCATCACAGTGTCATCACAGCATCATCACTGCATAATCACAGCATAACCTGAGCATCATCACAGCATCATTACTGAATCATCACTGCATCATCACAGCGTCATCACAGTATCATCACTGCATCATCAGAGCATCATCACTGCATCATCAGAGCATACTCACTGCATCGTCACTGCATCATCAGAGCATCATCACTGCATCATCAGAGCATACTCACTGCATCGTCACAGCATCATCATAGCATCATCACTGCATCATCAGAGCATACTCACTGCATCGTCACAGCATCATCATAGCATCATCACTGCATCATCACATAGTCATGGCATCATCATCACAGCATCATAACTGCGTCTTCACAGGGTCATCACTGCATCATCACAGTGTAATCGCAGCATCATCACTGCGTCATCACAGCATAATCACAGCATCATCACTGCATGATCACAGCATCATCACTGCATGATCACAGCAAAATCACTGCATCATCACACTATCATCACTGTATCACTGCGTCTTCACAGCGTCATAACAGTCATCGCAGCGTGATCACTGCATCATCACAATATCATCAGAGCGTCATCACTAGGTCATAACTCCTTCATCACTGCATCATCACAGGATTATCACTGCACCATCACTGCACCATCACTGCATCATCACTGCATCATCAAAACATCATCTCAGCATCATCACACCATCATCACTGCATCATCACAGCATTATCATAGCATCATCACTGCATCATCACAACATCATCAAAGCATCATCACAGCATCATCATAGCATCATCACTGCATCATCATAGCATCATCACACCATCATCACTGCATCATCACAGCATCATCGCAGCATCATCACAGCATCATCACAGCATCATCACACCATCATCTCAGCAGCATCACTGCATCATCACTGCATCATCACAGCATCATCTCTGCATGACCAGTGCATCATCACAGCATCATCACATCAACTACACAACATCATCACAGTGTCATCACAGCATCATCAAAGCATCATCACAGCACCATCAAGCATAATCACTGCATCATCAGAGCATCATCATACCATCATCACAGCATACTCACAGCACCATCACAGCATCATCACAGCGTCATCACAGAATAATCATTGCATCATCAGTCAGCACAGCATCATCACTGCATCATCACAGCATCATAAATGCATCATCAGAGCGTCATCACACCATCATAACAGCGTCATCACTGCATCATCACTGCATCATCACAGTATCATTTCAACATCATCACAGTGTCATCACAGCATCATCACTGCATAATCACTGAATCATCACAACATCATAACTGTGTCTTCACAGCGTCATCACTGCATCATCTCTGCATCATCAAAGCCTCGTCACTGCATCATCACAGCATCATTACTGCGTAATCACTGCATCATCAAAGCATCATTACTGCGTAATCACTGCATCATCACAGCATCATCACAGCATCATAACTGCGTCTTCACTGCGTCATCACTGCATCATCTCTGCATCATCACAGCATCATTACAGCATCATCACACCATCATCACTGCATCATCACAGCATCATTGCATGGTGAACAATGCATCATCACAGTATCATCACAATGTAATCATAGCATCATTACAGTATCACCACTGCATCATCATCTCTGCATCACCAAAGCATCATCACAGCATCATCACACCATCATCTCAGCATCATTTCAGTATCATCACAGCGTCATCACAGCATGATCACTGCATCATCTCTGCATGATCAGTGCATCATCACAGCATCACCACTGCATCATCACTGCATCATCACAGCATCACCAGTGCATCATCACAGCATCACCACTGCATCATCACTGCATCATCAAAGCATCATCACTGCATTATCACTGCACCATTTCAGCATCATCACTGCGTCTTCACTGCGTCATCACTGCATCATCACAGCATCATCACTGCATAATCACTGCATCATCACAGCATCACCACTGCATCATCACTGCATCATCAAAGCATCATCACTGCATCATTTCAGCATCATCACTGCGTCTTCACTGCGTCATCACTGCATCAGCACAGCATCACCACTGCATCATCACAGCATCACCACTGCATCATCACTGCATCATCAAAGCATCATCACTGCATTATCACTGCATCATCTCAGCATCATCACTGCGTCTTCACTGCGTCATCACTGCATCATCACAGCATCATCACTGCATAATCACTGCATCATCACAGCATCACCACAGCATCATCACTGCATCATCAAAGCATCATCACTGCATTATCAGTGCATCATTTCAGCATCATCACTGCATCGTCTCAGCAGCATCACTGCATCATCACTGCATCATCTCTGCATGATCAATGCATAATCACAGCATCATCACATCAACTACACAACATCATCGCAGTGTCATCACAGCGTCATCACTGCATGATCACAGAATAATCTGAGCATCATCACACCATCATCACAGCATTATCTGAACATCATCACTGCATAATCACTGCCTCATCACATCATCAGTTTCATCAAAGCATCATCACAACATAATCACTGCATTATCACAGCATCATAACTGCATCATCACAGCATTTTCTCAGCATCATCACAGCATCATCACAGCATCATCTGAGCTTTATCACAGTATCACCACTGCATCATCACAGCATCATCACAGCATCATCACTGCGTCATCACACCATCATTACTGCATCATCACCGGATCATCACAGCATCATCACAACATAATCACTGCATCATCACTGCATCATCACATCATCATCACAGCATCATCACACAATCATCACTGCATCATCACAGCATCATCACACCTTCATTACTGCATCATCACTGCAGAATCAATGCATCATCATACCATCATCACAGTGTCATCACAGCATCATCACTGCGTCATCACACCATCATCACTGCATCATCACAGTATTATCACAGCATCATCACAGCATCATCACTGCATCATCGCAGCGTCATCACTGCGTCATCACACCATCATCACAGCATCATCACTGCATCATCAGAGCATCATCACTGCATCATCTCTGCATGACCAGTGCATCATCACAGCATCATCACATCAACTACACAACATCATCACAGTGTCATCACAGCATCATCACTGCATAATCACAGCATAACCTGAGCATCATCACAGCATCATTACTGCATCATCACTGCATCATCACAGCGTCATCACAGTATCATCACTGCATCATCAGAGCATCATCACTGCATCATCAGAGCATACTCACTGCATCGTCACTGCATCATCAGAGCATCATCACTGCATCATCAGAGCATACTCACTGCATCGTCACAGCATCATCATAGCATCATCACTGCATCATCAGAGCATACTCACTGCATCGTCACAGCATCATCATAGCATCATCACTGCATCATCACATAGTCATGGCATCATCATCACAGCATCATAACTGCGTCATCACTGCATCATCACAGCATCATCAAAGCATCATCACAGCGTCATCACACCATCATCATAGCATTATCACGGCATCATCAGAGCATCTTCTCAGCATCATCACTGCATCATCACACCATCATCACAGCATCATCACAGTGTCATCACAGCATCATCACACCATCATCACTGCATCATCACACCATCATCACTGCATCATCACACGATCATTACTGCATCATCACCGGATCATCACAGCATCATCACAACATAATCACTGCATCATCACTGCATCATCACATCATCATCACAGCATCATCACACAATCATCACTGCATCATCACACCTTCATTACTGCATCATCACTGCATCATCATACCATCATCACAGTGTCATCACAGCATCATCACTGCGTCATCACACCATCATCACTGCATCATCACACCATCATCACTGCATCATAACAGTATTATCACAGCATCATCACAGCATCATCAAAGCATC